>OMNZ01089630.1:25844-43575 GCA_900303255.1 Lesueurigobius sanzi
TTAAGTATGAATAATTTTAGTTTCCACAACAGGATTCTCTATTCTTTGTGAATATTCTCCGTGTCTGCGGTGAGGTGCTGCAGGATTACTGTCTGCAGTGAACCCCAGTGGCACTCCATTAGATGGATGGGTTTTCTGTCATACTCTCTGTGGGGAGGTTCTAGTGTATTGGAGATTTCACAGTGTGCTGTGGTTGCCCCAGGAAAGATGATGCACTCGAGTATCTCGGCTTCTTTGTAAGCTTTGTACAGCTGAGATTACCACCACTTCACACCAACACCTCGCTCCGAAACCTTTAAACTTTCATATCGTATAACTCATCTTATGTAAAAACTGAGCCCAATTCTGGACTAAGATCTGGACTGGATCTGAAGCTGGCTCAATAGTTAGTCTAGTTGCTCCATACACTGAGCACATATCAACAAAAGGAAATGTGATTATTAAAAAGCCAATATCAGAGGTCACAAACAGGCAGACTCTGGTCTGGATCCGGACCCAAACACCAACCCATCTGAACCTGAACATTGTGCTGTGTTAGCCACTGGACTACACCAGGGCGCAATGTGTATTGCAAAGAGGAGAGGCAGATAACACAAGACTGGATTGACAATGACAACATTGTGTGAGGTTTAACATCAATTAATATTTGATGCTATGTTGGAGTCACATTGTATATTTTTCAATTATTATTTTAAAAGAAAAACATGGGATTTTATATAGCTCTTTTACTTTCTCAAATTGGACCTCTGATTTTTGTTTATGATCCCTGGCCTTTATCGTTGCAAAATTGACTTTTTGAGGTCCTAAGTATGCCCTTATGTTACTGTACATCCTCATCAAAAACACACCTGAAATGGAGTCCTTTGCACAAATGCTTCAGTAATCCTGCCTTTTCAGTTTGTCTCCCTTTTCCGCTCTCAAAACACCAGGCCACACTCCGATATACATCACACTGTAGTTTACATAAAGTTTCTTTGCGTTTTACGGTCCAGAGTCAGACCTCACTAAACTCTGATCCCGATCGTGGTGAAACTCTTCTTGTTCTTGTTCTTGTTCTTGTTCTTGTTCTTGTTCTTGTTCTTGTTCTTGTTCTTGTTCTTGTTCTTGTTCTTGTTCTTCTTCTTGTTCTTCTTCTTCTTCTTCTTCTTCTTCTTCTTCTTCTTCTTCTTCTTCTTCTTCTTCTTGCACTACTGCTCTGATGATGCTGGTGTTATGTATAACTACATTTTACTGTTTGTAAAACTAGGGTATTTTCTGGACAATTTATATTATACTACCGTTTTTTCCTTAAAATATATTTTGAATAATTTCACCCTTTTTGTTTCATAGTTCATAGTTTAATGCCTTCAATGAGAACCATACAATGTTAATAGACCAAGACTAAGATGTGTACATTCTTTGTAAAAGCCTGAGTACAGCTTGATACAGGACCTATAAGTTATATTCAAACTTACCAAGCAACCAATAGCTGCAGTAAGATTATTTTTGTAATGATGTTGCACTGCATCAGTCCTATATACAAATACATGACTAATCTTGCTCTTACTAATGTGAAATTAACATTGACAGGCTAACAAAGCTTAAGAGGATCTCCTGTAACATATTAGCTGTTGTGGTGTCTTCTTCCTGTCTGTGTAAAGGCATTGACCTTGGTTCCGTGTCTTGAGGTGGGACTCCCAGCATACTAATCAGGCCTAGTGCAGAGAAGTGCTATGCCATGGATTTGTGTGCCATCTCGCCCTTCCTCGGATCTGAACCACTAATGCCACTGCTTCTTTATTTCTTCTGCGCTTCAATCTTCAATGCTCTGTCTCAGTCGCTGCTCCAGTGGGCAGCCTAGACGGGTGAATGTGATTGGTGCTGCAAGACTAGTTCAAGCAAATAAAAAAAGAGTCGATAGAATTGATGTGTGTCAGCAGGGAGCTCGCTGTTTACAGAAATCACTACTTGTACAATCAAATTTGGCTTGGGTTTGTAATTCTACCTAATGCATTGTTTTGCTAGGTATAATTAAATAAGAAAATACTGCTCTCTACATTAACCTTAATTAATTGTATATACAGGTAAATCCACTATATGAAAATTATTGTTTTCGGAACTGTTATTGTTCTTGTAGTTTTTTTTAAGTAAATGTCTACTTAATTCACCTCTAGTGTTACCTGACTGTGTTCCATGTCACTCTTTTGTCCTCTACAGGGTGTTTGTGTCATGACTACAGCTTTCCTGCACTTTTTCTTCCTGGCCTCTTTCTGCTGGGTGCTGACAGAGGCCTGGCAGTCCTACATGGCAGTGACAGGGAAGGTTCGGACAAGGCTGATCCGCAAGCGCTTTCTGTGTCTGGGCTGGGGTAAGCGACTCTTTCACCCAAAAGCCTGTCTTATTAACCACCGCTGTGCCTTAGACGCTCCCATTTTCTGCCCCAGCTTTGTATATCTAAGGCCAAAGGTATCTTTTTCAAGAGGTCTATTCAGTCTGTTCTTCTCATTCGCTCCATGAGGCTGTGAGATCTTCATCCTTTCTCCCCTTTCATTCACGGCACTTTTGTGCCTCAGCCTGGCTGTCTGTACAGCCTTTAAAATAGTCAGCCTCTGAGCAAAGAGAGGATAGCTACTGATGCCATTCTTCTTTAGCAAGTGGTACTGATCATACTTTTTGTATGAAGAAGAACATGAGCTATTCGACTGCATGAAAGGGGCCTTGCTTTATAGCAGATATGCTAGGCCTGCAATACATTACGGAGGAGGCTCTCTATCTGAACAATGTTTATTCAAGTAGAGTTGAACTACAGAACACGTTTTCTCACCTGCTGTTGTGGCACATTCTAACAGCCCTGTGTGCCTAGTTATTGAGTTTTTCTATCCTCCCACACTCACAAACTGGTATGACATTGAGCAGGTGTAAAACTGAAGCGGATTAGCACAAAAGAGAAAATATTTTATAAGCAAATTGTATTCTCCCATGATTTAAAGTTTTCTTTCATATCAAATCATGGTTTTATTCAGCTGAGATCAAGCAACAGCACTTTCACATTTTTGGTGGCATATATTACCATTCAAATTTGACATGCAGTAGGGGTGAAACAAAATATGCAAAAACAGACTTTTATAAAGATAGCTACTGAGATTGTTTGAATTGTTTGATAAATGATGGACAAATCCTTGAGCATTTCTTCTTTTTTTTTTCCTTCTATCTCTCAGACTGCCAGAAATCTATCTTTTAAAATCAATTTGATTATGAAAGAGCCCACACTCATTCCTCCTGTTACCTAGCAACAAACAAGGCTCTCTTAGTCATTGCGGTGCACTGCAAGCTGCAAAAGAAATGGACAAAGCCAGTTCTGCAATCATACAGTGGGAAAAAGTGCCATAGCAAACCACTTCCTGCTCTGCGCCCCACAAGAACCTATGCACTGCCAATCAAAAGGGTCATTTTAGAAGACGAATTGTGCGTGGAGTTCGGGCTTGTCTCTTAAGTCACGGCGCCACATCTTTGGCAGTGTGTTGGTCTGAGTGTGATTTATGGGATGCTTGTGTACACTCACCTCTCCTGCACTGCACACACGCACCCACACACCTTCCAAGAGCGCCGTTACATTGGGCCGACTGTGGCGCAGATGGTAGAGCGGGTTGTCTCGTGACCAGAAGGTCGGGGGCACACTGCCGTTGTGTCCTTGGGCATGACACTTCACAAAGCTTGGCTAGCGCTTTGAGTGCCTGCTCTAGGTAGAAAAGTGCTATATGATATAATATATAATAGCACCTGCCATCAATGCTTCCAAGAAAAGAGATGAAGATTAATATTCTTGGCACACACTGGAAAGGACTGAATCTATTAATGGAATCTATAAAGTGAGGCTACATAGCAACAGCAGAGGAGACTTCATCGATCACAGCAAGGAGGTCTCAGGTTCGATTCCCGGACTGTGCAGGCCTTTCTTTGTGGAGTTTGCATTTTTTCCCTGTGTCTGGAGGGGTTTCCTTCTGGTGGGGCTGGGCGATTATGAAAATAATAATAATATCGATTATTTCCCCCATATTGAACAATTTCGATTTTCAATTAGATTTTTGTCTAAATAAGAAAAACAAATAACAACAGTACCGGTGATTATACAGATGGCGGGCCACGGCCTGACCCTGTTGTCACTTCTAACTGTGCTAGTTGCTAACTTTCTACTACAGATGCAGAAATGGGCACTTCCCCTCCCACACAGTGCTACAATGATGCCACACAGCTCTCTCATGACAAGGGACAAAACAAAATGTGCAGAGATCGGACAAAAGTGTTTGAAAAAGCAATGCAAGATTGCAACAACAGCTACATTAGCTAGCGTGCTAGCACAGATTAAGTTTACTAACAATTCTTTGGAAATCCTAAAGAAATGCTCATGTTCCTTTGTGCTCCAATATTTAGGGGAAACTGCAGCTCATTTCTTCACCATCAGCAGTTAGCTACTTACAAAGCTGTATTGATTTTGCGGACATGTAACTGGAAACATCTGAGCATTTACCGCCGTATACTGGACTAGACTTATAATTGCTTGTGAGCAGCAGTATGTTTTATTTTCTGCGGATGGATTGGCTAGTTTCCTTGACGATTAAAGCTCACCACGCGATTATCGTAATTGACCTTTTTTAAAATCGAGATTCGATTAAAATTCAATTAATTGCCCAGCCCTACCTTTAGGGGCTCCAGTTTCCCCAATCAACCCAAAACATGTACAAGATCTGAAGATGGGTCCCCAGGCGCAGCACTGCTCTTTATGGGTTGCCCCAGTGTCATTGAAGGATGGGTCAAATGCAGAGGGCAAATTTCCCCATGGGGACAATATAGTTCACCTTAACCTTTTAATGTTAACAAAGACAATCTTCTGCTTATGCTAGTAAACACACCAGTTTACCTATGTCTGTAACAGTGAATAACTCAGAGATGACAACTGTACCTAATGTGGATAGTGAGTGCACTTTTGGACGACCCCATGCGTTTGTTGTCTTTCGGTGCTAGCATCTCGTACAGCTTTAATATAGTGTGCAAGCAGCACTCTGTCTAATGACCAGCAGGCAGAGGAGCTGATTTTCTGTATTGAAGTGGCCTGAACCAGAGCTGCCTGACTAACTATTGATTGTTTTCTCTTTTGAAGGATTGCCAGCTTTAGTGGTTGCCGTCTCCATGGGGTTCACTAAAACAAAGGGCTACGGGACACCACTATAGTAAGTTTCTGCTTTCGCAACACAACGGTTGATTGTAACTCCAAACCAATAGTGCCTTAAGTAATTCAATTCAGCTGACTTACTTAGCCCAAACAGTGCTATAAACACAGTCCCACGAACCCAATCAAATTTCAGAACAGCGCGGTGAGAGGCCAATTCCTCCCGTGTTGTATCCCTGCAGGATCCCAAGTGCATAAACACTGCTTAAAATGTCTTTAGCATTTTATTGCCCTATGAACCTTTGGAAATAGATGAGGAGCATATGGCACGTCCCCTGACAGTGTAGCTGAACACTATTGTATGTTCGTGCGTGCTGTTAACGGCACTGTTAATGTCTTCTTCATGGGACTAAAGTGTGTTTTTCTCCTCACAGCTGTTGGTTGTCTTTAGAGGGTGGCCTCCTGTATGCCTTTGTCGGTCCTGCAGCTGCTGTTGTTTTGGTGGGTATCAATTTTACATTCCCTCTTTAAACTTTTAGCCTTCACTTACGCAACTATGAACACTCAGACTTAAACAGAATTATGAAATGCTTTGCCTGTTACACAATGATTAAGTATTAAGTGCATTTTTAACTAGTTCTTAGATGGGGTTTGGTCGGTTTTTCCTCTGTTTCATTGGTCCAATACGCAGACATTGCTGTTCTGCGTATCCTCCTCATAGTATTGCAGTTGTTTTTTCTAAATGATTGTGAAAGAATAAGGTCAATTGCTTCCTGTACAAAACATTATGTATAATAAATGCTTTGTGTTAACCTTAAATTATGTAGCTTTGTACAGGAATACAACAGTGGCTCAATAAAATATGTAGCAAAATACAATTACTCACATCTAGGATAGGACTGTGCAGGTGGAGCCAACACAACACAAATCGTTTTCATCACCATCATCATCACCCTTGTGTGTCTTATACAGTGCAAGATTGGTGGAGAAACTCGCCATTTAAGCCAATACTTCTCCACATTTTTCAATCAAAGTAACAAGAGGGAACAAATCAGAGTTTCAAAGTAATGGTGTCCCATCAGGCCGAGTCTGCCGGAGTAATTCCTTTTCATTCTCTGTAATGGCCTGCACCATGCGGCTGGGAGCTTATTAACTATTTATGCATTAGATTTGCACAAATCTAATAACTGAGCAGGTTAATCATCCTCTTTTCATATTGTGGGGAAATTTACAAATATCCCTAATATGCCAAGAGTCACCCATACGCTTGATAAACAGGGAGTGTAGATTTCTGTATTCCATGTGTAACATTGCAAATGATAAGTCGGAAGCAGACTGTACCATGCAAGATAGAAGTGTTAGCAGAAATCTTTATTAGAAACGAAAAAAGTTAGTGGTTATTGAATTGAGGACTATGAATATATTCAAACCTTATGTTTGTCTACCTGGAGTTATTGAAAAGCAGCATTTCCATGGAGATGAGCTGGGTATGTCCCACTCCCAACCAATATGTGTGTCAGGTCTGTGGAGAGTAAGAAAGTATTTTTAGGTATTTTCACCAATAAAAATTTGCATCTGTAAAGAAATATGAATTGCGCTCAAAAGTTTACATACCCTTTTAATCTTTTGGCCATTTTTCATTGAATATGAATGTTAACACAAAAATCTTTTTCCCCACTCCTGGTTAGTGGTTGTGCGAAGCCATTCATTGCCAAAGAACTGAGTTTACTCTTTTGAAATCGTAATGAAACAGAAACTACTCAAATGTCCCTGATCTGACCTGCAACAACTGCCAGGGAAATTGTTCAGGAGCAAAGAAAAGCTCACTTCAGCTGAAATACAGGACTCTCTGACAAAGTTGGACTCTCTGAAAAAATGTATGTTTGTTTCAAGTTGCACAATATGTAACCTTTTGATCAGGGACATTTGGCTAGTTTCTATTTGAAAAGCGTAAACAAACAGGTTTTTTGACAATAAATGGCTTCACGCAAAGGCTATCATTCATATTCTGTGAAATGCATAAGTCAGGGTATGTAATCTATATGTGTTTCATCATTTACTGGGTGAAAGGTTAAGCAGTGTGGCTTCATGCAAAAGCCCCTAAACAGACATAATATATTGCCCATAAATATTTAATTAAACCAAGCACATGTGCAGCACAGCGTGGTCTCCTTCAGTGTTATTAATAGTAGAAGGTGCCTTTGAGTAGCCTAGTGTTCCTTGTCATCCCCATCTTTCCTTCAGGCGGTTGTGTTGAGTGTGCAGGGCTGGCCTCATCCATTGGCTCATGTCACACAGATGCTAGAGGTCAAAGCATCAGACATTTAGAGAAAAAAAAGAAGCTCAGGGGCGAAGATATCAGTCAGCTAACCGTGGCAGAGCAAAGAAATGATCATCTTTCCTGCTTTGCTTTTGTTCACAGGTCAACATGGTGATTGGCATACTGGTTTTTAATAAGCTTGTGTCCAGAGATGGCATTCTGGACAAGAAGCTGAAGCATCGTGCAGGGTATGACAGCACATCCTTGTTAGTACCTTTTTACTTTTCTTCTCAACATTCCAGTCTATGTGATTGTCCTTGTCTTTGTAAACTTGTACATGCGTTTGATTTTGTATCGTACATAATATGGAGATTTAGACCTCATTTTCCCTAGAACTGAAATTAGATGTGTAAACCTAAAGGGGTCAGATCTCTCCTGAGAGTCGCATTGCTTCATACTTCTTTGGCAGAATCAGTGCAAGATGAAAACCATTGAAACGCCCACGCATCGGCTCTTGCTGAAATGATGATGGGGTTTGGGGGGGAGGGAGGGAGCGGGGGGTTTGTCTGGGATGGCGGGGCAGTGGCTGTTAGCTGTCTTTGTCATGCTCTTGTCTCTTTTGCGTCCCGCAGACAGATGAGCGAGCCGCATACAGGATTAACTCTAAAGTGTGCCAAATGTGGTGTGGTATCAACAACTGCTTTATCAGCAACTACAGCGAGCAACGCAATGTAAGTGCCTGTCAGTGTCTCGCAATCAATAAGAACCATGCTACAGGGAGTCTGAGCTTGTACGGCGTGTCCACTCGGAGCCAGGCTGCGGCCACTGCAGCGTGCAGCTCCTTTAGAGTCTTGTTCATGGAGCAGTATACACCACCATGACGATATTAATACCCAAACTCACTTGATCAGCAAAGTAAAGACTTGCAATTACATTGTTTAAATGTTTTTTGTTTATATTCCATTGCAACATATTTAGAAATCCCTTTTTTTTTTTTTTTTTTTTAGGCTTACAACACAGAAAAACAAAACAAAAAGGGGGCACTGATCACCACAACACATCAAAGTTACACAAAAACAGAATGGTCTCTTTGTTAAGTAACCTATGTTTAATCTCCATAAGGTAAATTTAGGGAAAAGTGAGCAAAGTCCTTATTAATTACATTAGGAAAGACTATCTTTAGGTTTTTATACATTCAGACAGTAAAAAGGAATATGTACGAGAGAAACAGTTGAACAGATGAACCAAATGTACTAAACAAGGGTGGAAGACAAATCCCTTTTAACAATTAAGGTACATTTGTAAATGCTGCTCGCTTTTGTTTTATGTTTCTGAAATAAGCCTGCAGTAAATATACCGTTGTGGCCAAAAGTTTTCATAACCTTTTAATCTTTTGGCCAAATTTCATAGAATATGAATGATAACATAAAAATCTTTTGTTCCACTCATGGTTAGTGGTTGTGTGAAGCCATTTATTGTCGAACTGAGTTTACTCTTTTGAAATCATAATGAAACAGAAACTACTCAAATGTCCCTGATCTGACGTTTACATGACCTTCAACAACTGCCAGGAAAACTGTTCATGAGCAAAGAAAAACTCACTTCAGCTGAAATACAGGACCTCTGACAAAATCAGACTCTCTGGAAGAATGTGTTTGTTTCAAGATGCACAATATGTAAACTTTTGATCAGGGACATTTGGCTAGTTTCTAGTTGAAAAGCAAAAAGCAAACAGGTTTTTTGACAATAAATGGCTTCACGCAACCACTAACTATGAGTGAAATAAATTTGTTTTGGCCACAATATCTTGTTAATTTGAGATTGATTCAAGTCTACTCAAAACTACTCATGTTTCTGGGTTTCCTGGTGCATTACATACTAATAAACCTAGAGATCAATCACATAACAGTAATTGGACGCTGCAGAGTGTTGGATGTATTTTCCAGCAGTGACTCAACAGTGACTCTGCAGCTCTTTTCTGTATATTTTCTTTCTTAATATTATTTCTAGCTAATGTTACGCATGTTTGCCACATCCCCCTACTAGGCATATAAACCCTTCTACTTTGCATTTCACAAAATTAAAATATGCACCAAACAACTCCAGTGCATATTATTACAAGCAGACACTCACTTTCAAGATCGCCACTTATATTAGCAGAGCGCCTTCGTGTTACGTATCCTCCATTCTGTTTGCTTCACTCTGTCCCCATATGCCTGTCTCCTGGCAGGGCATCCCTCTGGAGCTCGTGCGTGGTGCTGCCTTTGCTGGCTCTGACCTGGATGTCCGCGGTCCTGGCCATGACGGACAAGCGCTCCATCCTGTTTCAGATCCTCTTTGCCGTCTTTGACTCTCTGCAGGGCTTCGTCATCGTCATGGTGCACTGCATTCTGCGGAGAGAGGTACAGTATGTGGATATACGTTTAGGGGTATTTAGTGGACGCTATGGGGAAAATACACTCATTTTGATGTATTATTTATGATTTTATTTTATGTTCAACATTAAAAACGAATGAATGTTGCACAGGACAGAATGCGCCTCTTTTTAAATTCCCCACAACAAGTGTTTGACTTTTATCTTTAAAGTACGACTGACAAAATTGTTTATTGTTGTAGGTCCAAGACGCCTTCAGATGTCGCCTGAGAAACTGCCAAGATCCAATTAGTGGGGATGCAACAGGAACCTTCCCTAATGGGCACGCTCAGATAATGGTACGTACAGCAGCAGCAGCAGCAGCCGCTCTCATCTGTAATTTAACCAGTGTTCCATGTTATTTATGATGCACATTCACCACCCTGTGCGCCTTTGACCTTAATTTAGCTTCTGTTCTCACTGTAGGTATTTGTTCTTTAATCTCCCCCTTCTGAAACACAAGGCATTATTTCCAATAGCTCAATATGGCGAGGCCGCAATTACATGCAGTTCACATTTGTGCCCTGTGATAAATGCCATTAGGTTTCTTTGGTTTCTCTGTGCCCTAAGCATAGTCCTGTTATTTCTGTTTGATTGAACTTGCAGCCCGTGTTTGCGGTGCATCCATCTCATTTCCTCTTGTGGGGAATGGAGGAGTGTCTGCGGCTGACCTCTCAAACAGGACACCAGTCTATTCATCTTGTGCGGCGCCACTGGCACATCACAGCAATGATCTGCTATTAGTATTCTAATGCCCTTCACACTAAAATGTTTTTTTTGCAAAACATCGTCTAGGTCCCATAGTTCAATACAGTCATTAGCAGCAAGCCTGGAAGCCTTACCAGCTGCTGGTGAAGATTATATTTCATAGATGTTTTATTGATAAGTTGTTAGTATAAACTGCACTAAATTTGTGTACGCCCTAGGAAATTCCAAGAATTGTATTATGTTTACTTTTATATAGAGCCAGACTAATCTCTTTTTTCCCCCTACAGACTGATTTTGAGAAAGACGTGGACATTGCCTGCAGATCAGGTAAGAACCAACTATGCTCTACAAATCTCATCGGTGCTAATGCGAAGGTAACAGCTGAAACAATCAACAATATTGCCGATTCTCTTGCGTCTCTTAATGAAGATGATCAGATGCTTGCCTATTTTGAGCTACATTCTTTCCCTAATGTGAAAATGACTTTGGTGCATGCAACATTTGGAGGTTTCCTAAAATAATTGAATGACAACATTAGACAGGAAATGTTTGAATTGCTATTGTAGTTGGGTGTGAGTGGATTTCTGGGTGATAATTCAAAGCACATTGTTATTAGAGGTTGTAGAGCTGTCTGACTCTTGGAGCTGATATGAGAGCTTGTGTCTTCTTGTAAAGTGGTCATCTTCAACAACAGAGGCAGAGGCAGGTGTCATTCATAAATCATAATCTAAGCTGAAGGGGAGCAGCAGTCACACAATATGCACTTTACAAATGAGTGTCCAAAGTCACATCACAAACATCGTGGTCTGGGGAGTTCAAGTGAGACTAGCTCTGTTACATCATGGTTTATATAAACTTAGAACACAACTCAGTGCTGCATATTAAATTAGACTAAAATAGACTTTGTCCTTGAGATTCACTTGCAGAATCTTTGTCATCAGACAGTGTAATTTCTCTTGATTCATGAGGATGACATTAGAATGCTGGGATGGGAGGACACACTGTCTAAATCAGAGAGCTACCTGCAGTCTGCCTGGTGAATATATGGACTATTGCAAGGTCACCAGCAATCATAAAGTTTGAATTGGAGTGTGATGTTCTGCAGTGGAATAAATGAAATCAGACTGATCCTACATTCTCCTGAGAGCCACCTGCTGCTTTGTGTCTCTTTTCATTTAGGTGTTGTGTCAGAGTAAACACATACTCGCTTCTTTCTCCTTACAGTTTTGTCTGCTGTGGTCAGTCTTGAGAATTGCCTTACATGTGAACCACCTGATTCCTTTGGTCATGTCAAATAGCGACAGTACTTTAGTCATTTTAATTCCCAGCTAATCCTTGTATATCTTTGCCCCACAGCACTCCACAAAGACATGGGCTCTTGTCGTGCCGCTACTATCACAGGCACCCTCTCCCGCATCTCTCTGAATGACGACGAGGATGAGAAGGCCCCTGAGGGCCTCAACTACTCCACGTTGCCTGGTAACATCATCTCCAAAGTGATAATCCAGCAGCCCTCCGCTCTACACATGCCGATGGGCATGGGAGAGCTGAAGGAGCAGTGCCTGGGCGACAGTAGCACAGACATGCGCCGCACGGTTTACCTGTGCACAGATGATGCTCTGCGGCAGAGTGAGCAGGACATGGCCCATGAGCTGGAGGCCCATGCTGCACAGGGGCAGATGATGGAGACAGACTACATTGTTATGCCCCGCGCCTCAGCCGGTGCTGCAATGTCTGGCTCCAACGTGCCCACTTTGGTCAAAGATGACTCAAAGATGAACATCCCCATGGATAAGCTGTCCCACGAGCGGCTGATGCATTACAAGATGAACCCAGACTTCAATATCAGCCCACAGGCCATGGACCACATGAATGTGAACCTGGAGCAGCAGTATCCTAGGGCTCCGGAGCTGATGCAGAACCTGCCCTTTGAGCCGCGCACTGCAGTCAAGAACTTTCTCGCTGAGATGGAGGAGTCTGCTGGCCTGTCGCGAAGTGAAACAGGGTCCACAGTATCTATGAGCTCATTAGAGGTATAGTACTGCAGTAGTGCAAAAGCACAGTAGATTATACACTGTAAAACTACTGTTAGACAATTGTCTAACATCTCTATCTTCTTTTGAACAGAGACGAAAATCAAGATACTCAGATCTAGACTTTGAGGTACGTTGCGTACTTGCTTTTCTTCAGCATATGCATCTAGCCTCTTTATGCAGGGAAAGCCATTTTTGCAGTTGTGTTTGTCATTTGATTTATTAGTACTTGCCTCTTAAGCTTATTGGAATTACACAGCCTTGACTGAAGATTTATTGACACGCTGTGTAGTTAAGGTAAAAGCAAGGCTCTCAACTGACAAACAGGGCAACGGTTCTCATCAACATTTTATCCTCCTCCATCTCCTACATCCATTAGCTGTACGCTGATGATCCAAATGTATGCTTTTAAAGTCACTGCACATTTCACATCTGATTTTATCACCTGGTCCCAACTGCTCTATTGTTGACATGTGGCAGTAATTCTTTTGCATTGTTATATCGGAATGTACTGCATATATATTGTACAGGCTTTCAAAGTAAAGGAAACTGTAATGGAAGAGTGGCATTGGGGTAGTTTGGAATTGCAAAGGGAGCTTTTTGTTTTAGCTTAGATCTACAGCACCTCTTAAAGTGGGAAACTTCTGCCAAGGTCTAATTATAAGGATTTCCTATACGCCAACCAAGCACTAAATGAGACTATTCACTATGTATTCCAAGCATTCCAGTTAATGAATATTTAGGCAGATTAGGCTTTCTAAACCTGACGATTCTAAACAAAAAAAAAAATCCTTTATCTTGGAAGCAAAATGATATATATGCAGAGTTATGCAAATTTGTTTAAAATCTGGCCTTTATGTAAACTACCATGACACTGACTAATTGATTAGCATTGAAGGGGGTGGAGAGGGATGCATTTCCATTATTGGCTGTCAATACCAAAGAAAAAACCCTTGCCATTGCAGAAAGTCATGCACACCAGGAAAAGACACATGGAGCTGTTCCAGGAACTGAATCAGAAATTTCAAACCCTGGACCGATTTCGAGACATACCAAATATGGGCAGCATGGTGAGTAACAGGAAACCAGGGGGGAGTCTGTGAGCCAATTAGAGCTGAACATCCCAGTTCTCTATTTAGATTTGAGGCTGGACACGTAACATGTGATTGTGCAAATGAGCAGTTAGGTAGATGGTGATGTGAGGTCCTGTACAGCAGCTGTGGGGAGTCAGCCCCCTTTAAAAGCACCAAAGCTCAAGGCCATTGTGAGGAAAGAGAGACCTCTGTGCATCCATTCCAATGCAAGGCCATAAATGCACTTTTCTTTACATGCATTTATCTACTTAGCAACCTCATTGTTTTTCCATTAATGCATGGCAAATGATTTAATCTACAACATCCCCAGGAATTGTGTGTGATTTTGTTGTAGGGTTTTGAGGCAGTCTATCACAACAAATGCAACAACACCCCATTGGTTTTATAACAGGCACTTTCTTTTTCAAGAGAACAATGTTATCAGTTCTGAATTTTAAACAAGAATTGGACTGGTGACCAAACCCGGCCTCAGACAGTCTCACAGGGGCCTTTGGCTGCATCTAATATACTCACATTTCAATCTACTCCACAGTATCGGGCCAGTTGCTTAGCTACCAGTGAAAGTGCTTTTGTACAGAAATATGACAAGTGCCGTAGATATTGCAGGCTGCAGATGTTAGTGTTCATTTTACATTACACAGCGCAGATTTGCATTAGTTTCTGTGGGATTATCATTTAGAGGGCAGTGAGATGAACAGCCCAAAACAACTCCATGATAATACCCGACTATAAGCATGCTCATATTTAACCATTATTATTTTAATTATTGAATGCTTTCCACAACATGTATTCATAATTTTAGCATAGCGTAGCAGTGTATATAACAAGTGCCTACGCTGGGTATCGGGTAACTAATCTCTCCCAATTGGGCACATTCACAGGACAAGGCGATGATGCAAAACAAGAATCCATGGGAGAGTTACAATCCTGCCTGCGAGTATCAGAATTACGCCACTATGAATGTATTAGAACCTCACACCAAGGACTCTCTGGAGATGACGCCGGCCGAGTGGGAAAAGTGTGTCAACTTACCCCTGGACGTCCAAGAGGGGGACTTCCAGACCGAGGTGTGAGGGGAGCAGCGGAGGAACGAGGCCTATAGAAAATGCAATTGTCGTGGGAGAGTTGGATAACAGATGTATTTTGCACTGAACAAAGCAACAGACTTTTTTAAAAACAGCCTTGGCATACATATCTGGATTATACGTGTGTGGCAGGGACATTATGTGCCAATATATACGAACTGACTGACGAGAGAGAGAGAGAGAGAGAGAGAAAAGAAAAAGGGAAAAAAACATCAGTGTTACTTTTGTATTCTCACTAGTGTACTTAGTGTGGGGCGGCCTGGTGTACTATATCTACCATCCTGTGTTTCAAAGATCCATGGAGGAATTGGCTCAACATCTCCTGAAGAAACCCCTCACAGTAAACAACAACATGCCGCGGTCCCAGCTTCGTCGGGCCTAGTTTTGATTGGAGAAAACTGGACCCACGCAGCACAATGTACATATTTATGCAGGTTTTTAAAAACGTTTATAACAGTCAGTTTGGCCATTACTACACTTTTTACTTTATAATATAAAACATGAAGGCAAAGAGAATTTTTCTGTCATATTAAAATGAATGTTTGTCAAGCTACATTCTTCATTGCTTTAAATGCAATAAAGATAATACTCACTTTTATATAAATAATATATTTCACAAGTTTAATACTGCAGAATACGCTTGAAGGATCCCAGCAAGCTCTCTCATCTGCAGCTCTGTATAAAATATTTAAAAACAAAATGTTGTATGGTGTAAATAAACTTTTGTCTACATATGTTTTACTTGTGCCAATTTATTTTAATGAAAAAATGCCAACCTGATCAAAAGTTATAGCGAAAATGTTAACATTTGAAAAGGAATGTAAATAAAAGAGGAAATATGTTCATACAGCTCCAGGGGTCGTGTCAAGTTCATCCAGTGGAGGAGGAGGTGGAGTCTGGATTTGTGTGATACAGAAAGCATGTGGACAGACAAATGGGGTGATTTTAGGGTTCCTCCTAAATCATGCATCTAATGTAGCGTTTGTCAAGACAGAAAATCAGAAGATAGACAATGACAAAAACACTTCTGAAGCTTTTGTTTTATCCAGTTGTGCTCAAAAGTGTACATGCCCTGGCAGAATCTCGGGGGAATGTAAACTCATGCATTTCATAGAATATGAATGATAACACAAAAACCTTTATTTCTCTCAGTTAGTGGTAGCATGAAGCCATTTATTGTAAAAAAAAAACTTGTTTGTTTACGCTTTTAAACTAGAAACTAACCAAATGTCTCTGATCAGGGATGATGGTGGCGCAGGTGGTAGAGCCTGTGATCGAGAGGTCGGGGGTTCGAATCCCGGCTTCCGCATGTGCACACTGTCGTTGTGACCTTGGGCAAGACACTTCACCCGCCTTGCCTGTGTGAATGTAGAGAGAGAGTGAATGTGTGGTGGTGGTCGGAAGGGCCGATGGTGTCAGTCAACCCCTGGGCAGCTGCTACAATAATAGCTTACCACCACTAAGCAAGTGTGGAGTGAACCAATAATGCCATGTAAAGCGTCTTTCAGTGTCCAGAAAAGGACTATATAAAACTGATGTATTATTATTATTATTATGATGATCAAAGGTTTACATATTGTGCATCTTGAAACAAACATCAACTTTTTCAGAGAGTCCTGTTTTTCTTTGCTCCAGAACAGTTTTCCTGGCAGTTGTTGAAGGTCATGTAAACGTTAGATCAGGGACATTTGAGTAGTTTCTGTTTCATTATGATTTCAAAAGAGTTAACACATGGCTTCGCACAACCACTAACCATTAGTGGGGAAAAAAGATTGTTGTTGTTATGCACAACTGTATATGCTTTTATTTGGTATTATGTAAAAGATGACTCTCCCAAGCCTGTCAACATGCTTTCTGAGAGTTGTTTCGTCTTGCAATCATGTCACTGCTGTGTGCATTGAGATTGAGATCATTCCAGCCACTGCCACATCTTTGAAGGTCTTTGTTTGTTTGTTTGTTGGGTGTCAAGTCTGTGATGTGGTGAGTGTGTTCCCCGTGTGAGCCATGGGACAGGAAGAGACATGGCACCGACAGGACGTCCACGAGGTGAGACTGAGACCTGTGAAAACTGTCCACACGGGAAGACATTAAACACATCTGATGACTGAAGCAGCATCACAGCAGTGGGCACAATGTGGGGCTTTCATCTGTAGATTATCATTTCAGTCTTCTAAAGAGTATGATCTAGACCTGTTTTTAGACCTGGATGTAGAGTAGACTGTGGTGGAAAGTGGTTAGTCCAGGTTTAGTCCTGGTTTAGTCCCGGTTTAGACCTTGGTTAGTCCCGGTTTAGACATTGGTTAGACCTGGGTTCATCCTGGTTTAGTCCCGGTTTAGTCTGGATTTAGACCGGATTTAGACCTGTTCTAGAAGTTAGTGGTTTACTCATTCAGATCAAATCAGACCTGATTTAGATTAGGTTTAGACCTAGTTTAGTCCTGATTTAAACCTGGTTTCGTCCTGGTTTAGACCCGGTTTAGACGTGGTTTAGACCTTGGTTAGTCCTGGGTTTGTCCTGGTTTAGACCTGGTTTAGTCCCGGTTTAGTCCTGGTTTAGTCCCGGTTTAGACCTTGGTTAGTCCCGGTTTAGACATTGGTTAGACCTGGGTTCATCCTGGTTTAGTGCTGGTTTAGACCTGATTTAGACCTGGTTTTATACTGGTTTAGTCCTGATTCAGACCTGGTTTTTAGTCCTGATTTACACATGGTTTGTACTGGTTTAGACCCGGTTTAGTCTGGATTTAGACCGGATTTAGACCTGTTCTAGAAGTTAGTGGTTTACTCATTCAGATCAAATCAGACCTGATTTAGATTAGGTTTAGACCTAGTTTAGTCCTGATTTAAACCTGGTTTCGTCCTGGTTTAGTCCTGGTTTAGTCGTGGTTTAGTCCTGGTTTAGACCTGGTTTAGTCCTGGTTTAGTCCCGGTTTAGTCCTGGTTTAGTCCTGGTTTAGTCCCGGTTTAGTCCTGGTTTAGACCTGGTTTAGTCCTG
>OMNZ01089631.1:0-10292 GCA_900303255.1 Lesueurigobius sanzi
CATGCTAACTTGCGCCGAGGGCATCGGTGTATATGACATGAGTAAGGGTTATTTACTATGACCACAGACTTGATTAGTGTCTCTGTGGGCCTACCATGGATGTATTATAAAACCGGGGCCTACTCTAGTCTGGAATCAAAACACGGAGAAGATAAAGGATATCCGTAGCGTGAGAGGGAGCTGGACACGCCGTACAGAGGGTAAGTGAAACGCGGAAATGTTTTAAATGACAGAGCTATTTTTTTTAAATGACAAATGCAAAATGTAAGCTATCAAAGTACTAAAAAGGTATCGAAAAAGGTACCGTTAAGGTATCGGTATCGAAAAAGAGGTATCGTTAAAGTACTGGTATCGTAAAAAATCTAACGGTACCCAGCCCTAATCAAGGTACAAATTCACTGATTGAGAAGGTTGAAGAACCAGAGGGTGCGGGTTTGGGAATCTTAGTCATCGAGCGTCTGTGTCAAACTCTGCAACGTGGCACAAAAGTGTATTGTGACAGGTTCTTCAAGATTCAAGATTTCTTTTATTTGTCCCCAAGGGGAAATTTGTCTTGGACACACAGGCTGCCACATTCAAACACATATTATGACAAGACGTGTCTTCACCACCATCAAAGGTGCACAACAAATGATGGAGAAGGAGCTGTACATAACTGGTACAGTAATGAAGAACCGACTCGCTGGATTGAACCACAAGTTACCCAGTGACAAAGCCATGAAAAACACAGGAAGAGGTACAGTGGGGAAAAAAAAAAATTAGTCAGCCACAATTGTGCATGGCTAATTGCTTTGTCTAATTCCTTCCTAGTTATACAAGCATTTAAGGCTTTATTTTGTGAGAGCCCCCGGGAGGTCCACAGATGATAAGTACTGTGCAATGGAGTCTTCTGCTGTTGGTGTCGGAGGGGAATATTGCATTTTGTAGTAGTCAGTAAATATTGCATGAATTTCCTTAGGGTCCTGGGATAGGTTGCCCGAGGTGGGGTCCCTGATCCCGAGGACCGCATGTTTATGCTCTTGCTTCCTAAGTTGTCTCGCTAGTGGCCTTGGAACCAGACTCGTAGAAGGTCTGTTTACAGAACCTTAGCTTCTTTTCCAAATCCTCTTGTACAAGTGTTTTTATTTTGTTTTTATTTTTTCTTCTTTGGTCAATCAGGCTGTGATCATTGCTATTTTGTTGTAGTTTGATTTCTAAATTTCTGTTTTTTTTGGAGATTATCGTATGTTACCCTTTTGATTTTCTTTAGGTAGGCAGTTCTCGAGATTAGTTTACCCCTCATCACTGCCTTAATTGAGTCCCAAACCATGGTTGGTTTGACCTGGTCGTTGTTGTTGTCTCCTATGCCGTTGATTATTTCGTTTTGATTTCCTTAATAATGGTCTCTTTGTTAAGTAAACCTATGTTTAATCTCCATAGGGTAAATTTGGTGTAATTTGACAAGTTTATAGATAGGTAAATCGTGTTGTGGTCGGGCACCTTTGCTTTACTCTGTATCGGTCAATTGCACTCAGCAAGAAGAAATCGAGTCTGGAGCGGACTTGATGCGTTATAGAAAAGTTAGTAAAGTCCTTTTTTCTTCAGATCCCATAACATCCACTTCATTGACAATTTCAACCTCTTCTGAAACCGACACACTCTCTTCAGGTCAGATGGCATTCATCTCAACAGGTCTGGCACCCATCACCATATCCTCTATTCCATCAGCACCTCCACATCTGCACACGATTGACTGCCTTCTTCACACACGCCCCTCTCCCCTACATGCACCCTCCACCCACCATTAGATTAGATTATTATTTTTTTATTTTTTTATTTGTCTCCTCACGGAGAAATTTGTCTTGGACAATCCAGGGCAGGTACAGACAAAAAGAACAAAGACATTACATGAGACAATACACACACACATCCACAGTTGCTCCCACGGACTCCATCCAAAACATTCCGGTTATAGTCAGCAGCGAGTGGACCAAATATCCCCACAACTCTTCAATTAATATAAATAATGTCAAAGCTGTGCCCAAGACTAAATCACCCCACACAATAAATCAGTCCCCAGTTACATTAAACATGGCTCTTTTAAATGTCCGCTCTCTGCTGAACAAGTCTTTTTTTGTCAATGATTTGATTTTAGATTAAAAAAACTGGATTGTTTGTTTTTATCAGAAACCTGGCTGGGTGCAGATGCAAACGTTATTCTCACAGAGGCCTCTCCACCTAATTTTTGCTCTTTTTATTCTACCAGGGAGGGGAAGAGGGGCGGTGGTACTGCATCCATTATCAAAAACGTTCTGGCCACCAAACCTATTTTATTAGAAACATTTTCATCATTTGAATACCACACAATTGTTTTTAGTAACCCCACAATTGTATGCACCACTATTTATAGACCCCCCCCCAAAAAATGCCCCCTTTTTATCAGTGAGTTTTCAGAGTGTTTATCAATTTTACATACTTCTTACAATATGATTATTTTAACTGGTGATTTTAATATCCACACAGATAAACTTTTAGACCCTTTAGCACGTGAGTTTTTAAATGTTCTTAACTCATTGACTGCTAGCCAATGCCATTTTCAAATCAGAGAGCTCCCTAGTGCCAGACGTTTTTCAGGATTTTTACAGTTTTTCCAAGACTCACAGAAAATTGAGTTCTAGGTCTATGTCAGAACCAAACCCACCAAATGACACATTAGACTCTCTTCTTTAACCTGAAAAAAGGAGTTTGTTTCTAACTATTTCCGTTCTTTAGTAATCGTCAGTAGAAAATAGGTGAAATCACCCAAAATGCTGGTTTCTGACCAAAAAACTGAGAGAACTGCCGTTTTGTGAACAGCAACATTTCAAGCAGAAAAATGTCTTTGATAATAATATTTTTGCTTTAGTGACATCTCAAACAACTGAAAAGTGTTTTCATTATATACAGTAATACAGCAGAAAGAAGAGTGAGAAAAGGCTTTATTTAGAACATTATTGGAACTGGAGAAAACTACACACAATCACTAAAGAGTTTATCAACATAAAAAAAAATGGTTGGATCAGAACAAGCTGTCAATAAATTTGAGCAAGACAAAAATGATGTTAGAGTGTTTGTCTGCTATTATTACAGGAGCTGGAAAAACAGTTGGAATAACCATAGAATTTTAGTTTAGCATGATCCTGTTTGGACAAATGTGTTTATTGTAGGAAAACAACCTGTGAGTGTGAATCATCCTTTTTCAGTTTGTACTGAATCAATTTCTTTATGGTTGGATTAGCTAGGCCATATACGTTAAGGGAGACTATCATCAAGTTATTTTGCATGTTGACAGGGGAAAAAATGTGTGGATGAAACAGGTGAAAGCAGAAACAAAAAAGACTAAACACAAGTGAGCGTGAACAAGAACAAATTGGACAGAACAAGAGTAGATTCCAAGTCTAAGGGGGCAGGAATGACACCGTTGGTGGGTCGGGGGGGAAAACCTCACAAAAAGGGAGGGCCCTATAAGGAAGGACACTGTCTATAGTAGAAAACACCTCTATCCTATTACATTCACACATCATGTCTGACACGGCCGCTACCCAATCCTCAACGTGTGAGATTCGTTTGTGTCCTCCACATGGGTGGTCAGGCTCTGCAGGTCCCCAGTAATTTTTTCCAGCTTGCTGTTTATCCTAGTGGTTTCCTGTTTTATTTCAGCCTTGAATTGTCTGATTTCCTGAAGGAGTTCCTCGAGGATCTCCCTTTTTAAAGCTGCTAGTAAATCCCAGAGATGGTCTTCGTTAGCACAACAGACCTAGATACAGAAATTGACCATTGCCATAACAGAAATAATTTTCAACATGCAAAAAAGTATCAATTTCTGTTTATAAGACTATGAATTAAAATATGAGTAGAGAAAATAAATTAGGGGGTGGAGTGGCCTTATATATTCACAAATCCATAAAATGTAATGTATTAACATAAATCACTGTGACAATAGATGCAATAATGGAATGTTTAACTGTAAATTTATAATGAGAGGAAGAAAAAGGTTATTGTGAGTTGTGTGTATCAAACACCTGGTTCAAGCATTGATTTTTTTCAATGAGTGGATGGATAAATTGTTTTCCACGGTTAATTAAGAAAACCATATTTGTTTGTCGGGATTTTAACATACAGTATTGAATCCGACTAAACAACAAAACATTGATGACTTTATTGATACAATGTATAGCTTGTCGGTCCGTGTTCGTCGCGGCCATCATATTTTCGTTTTGAAATCGGAAATGAAAAATCAGGAAACCATCCGTTTCTCTATTTCCGTTTCAAAAATAAAATTGACAATCGTTAATTACTTTAAATTTCCAAACCAAAATCGAAAAACGGGAAACCAATCTGTTTTTTGTTTTTAACATGAATTGAAAAGACCAAAAGCGGGTGAAAAAAACAAATTTATGTTGTTTTCTGCTTATTCTACTCATCCCTCCCCTCCCAATCTGTCTGCCACTGACCCGGAAACAGTCACGTACATGGGCTGTAGCTTGGCTGTAGCAACAAAGATGGAACAGCTTGCTTTTTGACCGTGATTTTGAACAAGAATAGTAGTTTGTTTTGTCATCTATGTGTAGCAGTATGGACTTTTGTTTTTGCAACTCGTATCCACCTATAAAAGGGGCTGCCTGCCTCTCATGGGTCCCTCACTTCACCTGTCTCCGACGTCACGCGTCACACACCGGGAGGAGCCGGGCCGTCATGGCAGCGAGCCTAGGTACGAGAGGAGCATGGGAGCCTGGGAGTCCCGAGTAGGCACACTGATCGTTGTTGAAAGGCGTCAAGCCCAGCGTTTCATAGAGTGTTGCGGTCCTCGGTGAGTTGGCGTGGTGTGCGCTTGTCCTCTAGTTGTATCAAAGCTAATGGCTAACTGTTTTTAGCTGGTGTGGCTCGTGTGAAGCCGGAGTCCTACCGATGCGCGTGGTGTTTCGTTGGCTTGTCAGAGTCAGGTGCTGTAACTTTACGGCCCGGTACGTTGCATAAAGATCATGTGATGTAAAAGTATCTTGTCTATGTAATATGAAATGTAATCCATTGAATTGTTTTAACTGTAGGCTCCTTCCGGTGGAGAGCCTTGATTTTTCCTTTTGTGTTTACTGGTCTGAAGTCCTCCCGTCCGTCGGTTTGGGCCTGTGTGGAGCCAGGGGCTGGGCTGCGGTGGGTCCACACCGCGACTCACTGTATATTGGACTGAACAAGGGCATATCGCTTTCTATGTGGGAAAGCTGGACTATGGACCAGTCAATGTCTTAAAGTATGAGCCGATACCTGTTAAGGATGGACATTTGAGTTAAAGACAACAAATCAAAGACAACAATGTTCAAGTCTCATGTCACCTCAATTAACGAACCCGTGTGCCTTACAAACATTCTTTTCTCCAGAATATCTGGAGTGGCGTTGTTGACAACCTTTTAAAAACATAAGTTAATCTAGGTAGCCCTCCGTTGGTCACATATGTGATGATTTTTACAGCCGAAGGAATAATAACATTATTTTAAAAATATTTGAGGATTGGCTGCTGCATACACTTTATGGATGGGGCAGCGGTTTGTTTAACATGAGTAGCTTAGCATTAGCTTTGCGTTTCTTAGCTGTGGACCTGTATGCCGTTGTGCTGGTGCTACAGGCAAATGGACTGTAAAATATTCAGTGAGTGTACAACACGGATGATGTTTTAGTGGAGGAGCAGACTCCACCCCGGGATGATCGCAGGCAGAACACGTGTAAGTTTTATAACCAATAAATGCCTTTCGTATGTTAAAGCTGCTCACTTTATCGTATGCTGTTAATATGTTATATAATCGTGAAGGTACTAGTGGTCACTGGTTTATTAACGGTCGTGCATGATACTACAGTAACCTTGTCCTAAATGGGCATTGCTTTTGTAGAGTAAAGAAAGTTATGTTTGTTTCTTAAACTTTTCTATGCAAACACTATATAAATATTGAAACTCAAAACACCACAGCTCCGCCTGGTGACGCAAAGGCGTTACTGCACGCACGTATTAATCAATAATAAATCGTCACTACGCCCATATACATGTCATACATGCATCAATTAATACGTAACATAAGATAAGTTCATTCAAAGACAATTTGAAAATACAATGAAATAATCTTTGCTTTATGAACAGAGTCACAGACAATAAGTCAGAAAATACAGTTTAAATGAAACCTGTTTTGAAAAAAAATTGTTTGAGTTAATACATTACTTTACTCGAGACTTAAAATGGTAATCGTCCAAGATTTTAAAAAATCTCGTCCAGCCCTACGTGCACATACAGGGCACTGAAGGACGAAAACATCTTGCACTTGTGCATGGCTTTGTCATGCACCGACATCAGCAAAAAGTATAGTTTATACAGTGCTGTGGAGGTGCTGAAAAGAATACCTCATATAAAAGTGGGACACTTGCCTACCGACCCATGACCTCAACTCACAACCAACAGGAACCAAACTTTTTTTTTTTGTTAGGCCCTATGGAAGAATGCTATATAAAGACAGAACACAAAAAGAGCCCTTGGCTTACCAAAGGAATAATTAATGCTTGCAAGAAGAAAAATAATCTCTATAAATTGTTCATCAAAGTAAAAATAAAAGAAATGGAACAAAAATATAAGATATACAGAAATGAATTAACTGACATCATAAGATCTAGCAAACAGTTATATATAGACAAAAGATATATGAAGATAATGAACAACAAAAGGGAACACTGGATAGTTTAATTAAACAAGGATTAAACAAGGATCGTCAAAAAATGTTTGGGAAAATCTGTGATAAATTTTTCTGCACTCAGACGGAATTTCCCCAATTTTCATCATTGAGTTATAATGGGGCTTCCACAATTTCATGGTTCTCAGCAATTTTTCCACATTTTCTGCAATGTCTGTAATTCTCAGGTTTTGATCATGTAGAATTGTTAAACTTGCAGAAAAAAAGTGTCCTATCTGACGATGTGTGCCAATTCTACAAGAATCACCGGCTTAGACTAAAAATAGTTGCGCAGAGACTCGGAGACCTCTCGGAGACCACGGAGAATCAAGTCTCCGGCAGATTGCGAACTAGCCTCTTATTATTTGCCGTGGAGTTGTTAGAAGATGTCTCCAAGACTCAGCTGAGACGCTGCCAAGTCTCCAGGCCGCGTTTGGCCCCCGGGCCAGACTTTGGGCACCCCTGATTTAAATGGAGAATCTTGCCCAATGCCCATTAGTTGTAATGTAATGTCAAATACAGTTAGGTCGTATAATTTCAGGAGTTTCAGTGATTTCAACAGTTTTTGCAATTTTAGCAGTTTCTGCAATTTCAGTATATAAATAAAGTGTTTTGCAATTATAGCGCTGTAGTACAACTAAATTGGGATTCCTGCTTTGAGGTATTGGATTTCTGGAAATTTTGTCCATTTATTTGAGTAAGATTTTAATAACAGTTATGTCTTTCAACAATTTCAGCAGTTCCTACATGTTCACCTTCCGCCATTTGTACTTTTGTAGCTTGATTTTCCGTGTTCTGCTTTTAGGAATGAAAATTCAGGGAATTATACCCATTCACTTTAATAGGACTTGAAATGTGTTTATTTTAGCAGCTTCTGCCAATGGTACTTGTACAGGTTTACTGTTCCTTCTGTGGATTTTCCTTTCTCTGGTTTAGGGAATGGGAATTCAGAGAATTCCGCCCATTCATTTTAATGTCACGTATTTGTTTCTGCTATTTTTGTATATTTAACGTGTTTCTGACAATGGTACTTCTACAGGTTTACTTCAAGGCTTCTGTGGGTTTTTTCTGGTTTTGGGAATGGGAATTGTGGGAATTCTTCCCATTCATTTTAATGGGACAGCAGTTTTAGACTTTTCAGCAGTTTTTTCTACGCAGTAAATCACAATTGGTAAAATATTCTAGTTAATACTGCTCTATTGACATTGGACAGTGTTTATTAGTATTCCCTGTAACATGGCGGGTACTACAAAGCGATTGAAGTGTCTCTGCCCCGTTTTGTTACACGTAAGTTGCTAGAGAAAAAGAAAAAAAGGATAAAGAGAACTATGGTAATGTGATAAAGCAGAAAAAGTCTATAGCATATGTATTTACTTTCGTTAAGAATTTCAGTGTTGACTCTTTGATTTTTAACCTGACTGAAGGCTACTGGCCTTCGACATTAAAACTGGACACACACTACATGTTTTGTCTAGTTCATTATGCCTTAGTTCATTCTGTACGCTTCCCCTTTAAGAGTTTTCCTTGCCTTTGTTTAATGCGTGCACTGCCTCTTTAAGAGAGTGAGGAAATGAGCTTAGTGGTACATGCTCTCAGCACACGCTGGAAAGAGAAAAGAAAAGAGCCAGAAAATAGTGCAAAGTTGTGTCCAGACGCTTGAAAGTTCATAAAGGGCATTCCCTGTAAGTATTTCATGTTATAAAGCTAAGATTAAAAACGGTTTATACATTACGTATATCTTGATAAAAAAAACGAACTATTTACAATCATTGTCATGCTATTTGATTGACATTAGAGTGTTAAGCATATATTTGAATGAGTTGTGCAGATTTACTCATGTATATTTGTACATTTTGTTAGTTTCACACCTGCCATATAAAGAGAAAGTCAAACCCATCTGTGGCTTATTGTGTGGAGGTGTTTATCTCGCTGGATAGCAGAAAGGTTCTGTGAGGCCAGTACACTACAGGATTTTTAGCCAGATTTCATGGCTCTCATGGCATTATCTGTTGTGGGATTCCTCGTGTGTGTGTATGTTTGTCCTTAAGTATGTGTGGTCTGTGCACGGATTTTTTTGTCTCAAAAGATTTAAAATCCTGTAGTGTGTGGCCACCTTTAGCTATGGAATAACTAGTGCTTTATTTCCTGATGTGTGTAGGTTCTCGGCCGTACAGGAGTTAAGCTAGATGATTTTGATTATTATTTTACGAATAAAATAATCTCACATGAAGTACAGAAAACAGAGATGATTTTATTTGTCCTTTATTGAAGTTTTACAAAAAGCTATTCAAATGCTCATATTTTATGAACACTTGACAGTTTCATTTAGAAGTGGGTGGTTACTCAGCAGAGTCACTCTGGAAGAAAAGGATATGAAATTTATTTTCCTTCATTTTTGGTTTCCAGAAATGTTTTACGAGTCATTACCTTTCCGGAATCCCGGCTCTTGACTCTGAGCTTGTTGACCTGGGACTCAGCAATATCAGCCCGCTCCTGAGCTTCTTCAAATTCATGCTGCACCTTTCTGAGCTTTGACATGTGAGTGTTGGCCTGTTCCTCCTGAAAAAGTTGTAAGTTAATTTGTAAATACGGCCATTAACAACATACCAAATTAAATGTAGTACTATTTTTGCAACTTACAGCCTCCTCCGCTTGTCTCTTGTAAGCCTTGACTTTGAGCTGCAGTTTGTCTACCAGATCCTGGAGTCTGGCCACATTCTTCTTGTCCTCTTCAGTCTGATGTGCATACATTCATATTACATGTTGTGTATTGAAAATTGCAGAAAGACTTTAATTTTAAAAGTAAATACCTGGTAGGTCAGCTCCTTGACTCTACGCTCATATTTGCGGACTCCTTTAACAGCATCAGCTCCACGCCTCTGCTCACTTTCAACTTCAGACTCAAGCTCACGCACCTTTGAAAGACAAACGTTTCAGTTTTAGACTTTTTAGAAACAAATTTCTTAGCAATATTTCAGCGAACACACCCTTGACTCCAGTTTCTGGAGCTGCTTCTTGCCACCCTTCATGGCCAGGTTCTCAGCCTCATCCAGACGGTGCTGCAGGTCCTTGACAGAGACCTCCAGGTTCTTCTTCATCCTCTCCAGATGACTACTGGTGTCCTGCTCCTTCTTCAGCTCCTCAGCCATCATGGCAGCCTGAAACATTGTCATTGTAAATTATTTTTGCCATAAGCAGTGTACTCTAGTGTTCTATGTGTCAGCTCACATCAGTGATGGCCTTCTTGGCTTTCTCTTCAGCATTTCTTGCTTCCTGAACTGAGTCATCTACTTCACCTTGAACCTGGACCAGATCAGTCTCCAGCTTCTTCTTGGTGTTCAGAAGACTGGTGTTCTGTATGGACAATAATCATGTTTATAATTAATTGTCCTTTTATTTTGAAGCCATTTATATGATTTTTCTGTCCAAACCTGAGAGTGAAGCAGTCCAACACGCTCACTAGCATCCACCAACTCCTGCTCAGCCACTTTACGAGCTCTTTCTGTCTGCTCCAGAGCAGCTCTCAGCTCATCAATCTCAGCCAGCATCAGGCCATTTCTGCGCTCC
>OMNZ01089636.1:0-22874 GCA_900303255.1 Lesueurigobius sanzi
TGTTTCATTAATTGGAATAAAATTTGCCATAAAAGTGCCATTTTCAAACCCAAATACTATCTTTTTAATGCCATAAATGCAACAATTCTGTGCGTATTTACTTTCAAACATTCCACCTAACAGATGAATTTCCATATTCAGTATACATTTTATACAACGGGTAACTGTTGAACAGAACTCGTGTAAAAATTTCTTCAAAAACTGCAATTGAATGTATTTTGACTATTTTTTGTATTTTTGACAAACCTGTGCAGTAAAATTAGTCAAGAAAATTCATTATATTCTAATGTAATGCCTTATTTTTGGCACAATTCATGAATGCTTTTTAATGCCCCGCAGAAACCCTGGTTACAGGTAAACACACTCTGTAGTGACATTGCATGAGATACTTTACCAATGTCCTGATATAGAGCTGTACGATTTAGACAAAAAACCTAATTGCGATTGTGCTTCGATTTGTGATTGTAATATTCTTTATGTTGTGTCTGTGTCATGCAGTTCAGTATTGTCTAGGCATGGGATGATATGGAAAGTTTTGTTGGACAAAATTATTGCGATTCACAATGTTATCGCAGTAATTATCTGCCGTTGCTGAACTGACTGTGGACGACTGAAGAGATGATGCTAATTTTGAAAAAAAATAAAAGAGAAAAAATAAAAGCCAAAGTCAACTAATCGTGCCTTCTTTTCATCACGGTTACCAATACAGTCACTGCCTGAGTATTGTCAGCAAAATATACTTCTAAAACTGCTGTTATACATTGCAGTAGTACTCATTTATTATATTCCAGCTTCATGAAACGCTGGAGACGCAAGGAAGAAGAAAACCCTCAGCCTTTGGGGTTAGGTTGTTGCAGTATTTAAAATTGCGATGTCCATTCGATGTCGATTAATCTTGCAGCCCAACCGTAATTCAACAAATACTGTATCTCAAATCCAGATGTTTCATCAATAAAAATGGCCACCACGTTGGCTTCCTCAACCAGCATCATGTCCAACCTAGAGTTTTATTATAGCGCTTTGGTAACACCTTTGCAGTGTGAAATACAGTATATTCAAATTCCTCATCTGCTTCTTTTTTTTTTTTTTTTTTGCCGTGGAGCTGAGATAAAGAAACGTTCCACCACGGCAGATAAGTCTCTATTTTAGTACAAACAGTTAAAACAGTAGTATATTTGCAAACAAACTACAAACTAAGACCAAAATAGCTCCCCCTGCTGGTGAGTAGAAGTAACTGTGACTCAAATAGTTTATTGTCGGTTTCGATTTCACGATTTGCTGCATCAGTCTGACACGAAGGACACGGCAAACCAGGAGGAGACTTTTCAGACATATCAAGTCTTAAAGCTGGTGAGTTGTTTACTGCATTATGGCGGAGGCTGCAGTGGACACTATGGACTGTCCCCTGTGTTCTGAGGAGTTGGTGGAGCCGGTGATTTTGGGCTGTGAGCACCGCTTTTGTGGGCGCTGTCTGAGAGAGCATTGGGCCCCGAGCAACACTGGACACTGCCCTAAATGTAAGAGGAGGTGGTCTAAAAACTTTCCGCCAGATTTTTCTTTGAAGAGAGACTTAAGTCAGAGTCAAGAGGAGAGTTCTGTAGAAATTGATAAAGAGGGAAGGAAACGCCCAGAGCAAACTCCGGAGGCTGAACTTTGTGTGTTTCAAGGAGCGCCCTCTGGAGGAGAACAATGTGAACAACATCAGTTTTATGTCGAGAAACTGAAGGAAAAGAAAGCGTGCACATAAGAAATAGTGAAACAGTATAAATCCATGTTGAAGCACACACAGGGACAGAAGCTGCAGTGTGGGACTCAGATCAGAGCTCAGTTCAGACGGTTTCATGAGTTTCTGGTTCAGGAGGAGGAGTCACATCTGAGCGTGCTCAGAAAGGAGCATCAGGAGAAGACACAGATCATAGAAGAAGAGCTAAAGCTTCTGAAGGATAAAGTATGCACTCTATCTGACATTATTGACTCTGCAGAGCAGCAGCTGCCGGGACAGAGCATTGAGAGCTCTTCTCTGACTGAACACATGGAGAGTCTGGTCCTCACAGATGAACCAGAGCCACAGCTGAGGTCTGGACTCCTCATAGACCAGGCCTCAGTCCTGGGGAACCTGGGCCACAGAGTGTGGAAGAAGATGAAGTCCATAGTAAAGGAGAACCCAGTGATACTGGACCCAAACACTGCACATGGAAAACTGTGTCTGTCTGAAGATCTGACCAGTGTGAGACTGAGGAAAAGGCCTCAGGACGTTCCTCTGAATCCAGAAAGATACACAAATAATCCCTGTGTCCTGGGCTCTGAGGGGTTCACCTCTGGACGTCACTGTTGGGATGTGGAGGTGGGAGACCATCCTGACTGGAGCATAGGTGTGGTCATAGAATCAGCCGAAAGAAGAGGCAGGAGTGAAGGTTTACCAGAGGAAGGATTCTGGTGCTTAACATATCGAGATAACAAGTACACAGATGTCAAGGGTAAAACAGTCAAGCTGACAAGGCGTCCTGAAAATATCTGGGTTGAGTTTGTCATTGGCACCAAGAATGGAGGCATTTCCTTCTATGACCTCAAAGACAGGACTCTGATCTGCTCTCATAATGAGGCTTTCACTGGGCTGAAGATGTTCCCATATTTCTCTGTGAAAGGAGCAGGAGACACAAACGTCACTAAAGACATTAAAATATATCTAATCAATTCTGGAGCAGCGCAGTCCAAATATTTACGACGTGAAAAGATGGAGGCTGAATATCGCAACATGCGTCATGAGTTACAACAGACACGTGTCAAAAATAAGGCATTGAAATCTGAAATTGCCCGCATGTGTTTACTCGTTTCTTCTAAGACACAGCCTTCCCTTCATTCAGAATCTTTATCTCGACCAGGAACGTCCAGAACCACTGAGAAGAGACCACTGAGTAAAGTTGATCCTCAAACTGGAGCAATGTTCAGGGAATATAAACTGTCCCAAAAAGTTCCCATTCATTATGAGCGATGGAAATCTGAACCATCGGAGACACATGGGCTTCATAGGAGGGCACGGCATCCTCCAGAATATTCATCACAAATCACTGAGAAGAAACCACAGAGCTTTTTTCCCACTAGATATTATCCTCCATATCTTCAACCAGTTCTTCACACTGAACCTGTGTTGCCGCCTGGACCGTATCGTCAAACATGGCCTCTGGAATATTCATCACAAATCACCGAGGAGAAATTATCGAGCTTTCAAACGACTAAACCTGATCCTCATGGTGAAGCAGAGTCCTCAGAAAGAGCAGAGGAAAGCCACAAGGACGGACGATCCTCCAATGTTTAATTTTAAACAAACACAAAGCTCCTGTTCCCCTTTATTCTGTTTTGTTAAATACTTTGGACACCTCAGCGTTTACAGGAGACTGAAGTGGTTTACAAGCACATCTACAAACCATTTCTTAGCTTTACTGCCAAGGCTTTCAACATTTTGCCACGAAAATAAGTCTGCCCACTCTCCAGGGCAACGAGTAGATCCCTCAAAATCAGGCTTTAATATGCAATAGAAACAGAATAATGACCATTTGAATTATTGTGGAGGGTCCAGTCCAAAGGAGGCTTGGGCCTAACATTTATCTATGACAGCATGACATCTTACAGAATCTTTATTGTTAATTTGATAAAGGTTAGACTATTGAAACATGAAACAGGTATCCTTAACATAGAAAACATTTTCTAAACAAAAACAGTAGTGTTCATCATTACTTAACTTGATAACCCCTAACTGGCGGACCGAGATCCAGATCTCCTGTGGCTTTAGTCCAGACCCCAAAGCATTTCCAATCTCTCATTGTACTTTTCATCTAAGGCTGATCTAACAATTAAAACAACAATACATTTAACAAATTACTTTAAATTTAAAAATGCCAAATTCTTTTCTTTTTTTTGGTCAGCTCTGCTTGAATATTAATGAAATAAAGAAGCTGTGCTTATGTTTTAAACAGCTATATATGCAATAACTGTAAATGTTCGGACCCCAAATGAAGCCAAAGAAAAAGTTTGTGGACCTCAAACAGATTTAGTTGAGGACCCCTGAGCTACAGGAAACATATTGTAGATGGAGCAGACCTGTCACTACCTCCTACATGTACCTACTACCTAGCATGAGAGCAACAGTCCTTGTTTTCCTTATCTGCGTATGCAAACAACCCTCCCCACAAGATTTGACTCAACTCTCCCCGGTCAGCCATTTTGGAGCATGAGTACAACCTTCTGCATTTAGTCATTTTATATATAATGCTCCACTTTTCTTTTCAATCAAGCAGAGACATATCTAAAGTCTAAACTACTGAGAAAATTAACTTCACTCTCGTATTTCACCTTGTATTGTTTATAACATCATTATTTATAATATCATTTTAATCTGCATTTTGGAACAGGACCAGATCAGATATGGGCAAACATGTTTCAGGGGTTCGGTACCAATAGGAACAGTGAAAGCCAGAAAAGAGTTGGTCGCTCTTTTTCAAAATGTAGTGTTAGTTTATCCCAGAAAGAAATGCTTTCGGGTCAGTCACAAAAAAATATTACAACTGAGAGTATTTTTGCATTGAAGATGGAAATGAATTGTCCAGGATTTAATGTGGCGTCCGTTACGTTTATGTCCCACTGACATAAGACACATACTGCAGGTTATGTTTTTTCACTGTGGTGGCAGTTAATTTAAAAAAAGATGTGGTGCATTATCAAAAACAGGGCAACCATGAACAAATGTCCTTTGTCCTGACGATGTGTAGTGTCTGTAACGTTCTACGCAGCACATAATGTCTTTGTACTATCACTCACTATATCACTTTTTATGTAAAGCTCTAAACCTCATGAAATTTGTCAGGGTTGAATTTTCATTTTCACTTTGATTGTGGCAAACGGGTCAGATCTTGTTTTCTTTTGTGGTTTATAGGCTATAGGCAACTCACATAACCAAATAGTGTCATATCTAAAGGTACTGTATATGTTGAACACTAGCATGAAGCATATCTATCTGCTATGCTCTTATTCTAATAATATAATGATTGTAAATGCGATAAATGGGAATTAAATGTGAAAACAATTTTTTGTAATCATTATTATTTCAACCAATCGTCTTCTGTATTTATAGATGTGCAAGGCAACTCCAGGGAGACATGGCATGGCTAAGAAATACATTTTAAATAATGTATGTTCATTTTGTTGTCCTGTAGGTCCCACTCGCTGGCGCAAAGAAAAATAATCCATCCCATTTGCATTGGAAACATCAAAGCATAACAGGCTAGCATGATCATAAAGGCTAGCTATTGTGGTGTGTAAATTATGATTGAGGTTAGGATTTGACTGCATTCAAAATATAGTTTAGCTTCATGTAAAGTTTAGCAGGTAATGACTGTTTTATGGATAGAAACCGTTTTTAAAGGAAAGCGCAAAACAGATAATCCACAAATGTTGTACCTGTTCATTGTTAGGTTGTGTTTGGATTATAATCTTTTGGCTGAAAGTCCTTTCAGACCAGAATCATGCATGTTTTTGTTTTTCTTCTACATTGGCGAGAATGATGAGAAAATCATTAGACATTATTTCATAATATGTTTTTGTTCCATGTGGATTGGCCCAGTAATTACAGATATTAGCCATAAACCAACCAAGACAAGATATCTGCATGTAGTTACCAGGGATTATCTTTTACCTGCCCAACACTTCAATGTTAAACTCTAAGATTTGTGTTTAAACTGAATGGAGCATATGTCGAAACCTGGAGCTGCTTTGACTAATGCTGCTGTACACTCATTTCCCCAGCAGAGGGCGTGCTAAGGTTGTAAAACGCTCAGTCCCAAATCCCAATCCAAGTAAGTAACCCCCAAAAACCTTTAATAAAACTCTAGAGAGGACATGGCCATAGTAATATATTGGAAGCTCTGGTGGCCATGTTGTGATTGGCCTTTCAAACTGTAATGTAAGCAATGTCCTTCCTTATTATTATTTCTGCCCATTTCATGATTTCTTTTCCCAAATACAGATTGACCTTATGTCTTGTCTAGAACGAAAATTAAGTTTTAGCATTTTTTACATTTAAATGAATTTTTGAATTTCATATCTTTCATGTCTCTTTGAAGTTGGTGATATTTGCTAAAAAAAATAATAAAAAAAAGTACAGCAATACGAGCGATCGCGATGTCGTCACGTCCGTTGTTTCGGTAGGCAACATGAATATTTGAAAATACATAATAATAGTAAATAATAGTTCTATGATAGGCAAAAACATTGTTCACAAATAGAGCGTTGTATCACATCTGGGATGTACATAAACAGCGCTACACGTCTGAATGCATCAGCTGTTGCCGACCGTTTGCAACAATAACAGCGGTCGCTCCTATACATTCCTAATCTTACCTCCATTTCTAAACAATTATTTTGTTTGAGTGAGCACACACCAGGGCCGGCCCAGCCTAAGCAGACTATGCAGCTGCCTAGGGACCTCCAGGGCCCCCCAATAGTGCCTACATTTGTACTACAGGTGTGTGCCTCTAAAATGTCCCTCAAATGTCTCCTCATAATAAGTAAAATTTTCATCAAATTAGTTTTTGCCCTCGATTTGAGCAACTCATTTTAATAAATTTAAGAAGAGTTTTTACACTTAAACTAAGAAAATACACCAACAACATTCTTCTTTCAATTAAATTAATACTGTTTTTATATCATTTTTAGTGTAATTAGATTTTCTCCCCCTTAGTTTAAGAGTGAACAACTTCCCCCACAGGCAGAATTATTGAAATTAGTTTCACAAATCAAGGACAAATACACATTTGAAGAAATGTTTCTAATGTCTAGATGTTTTTTTTCAGTGTAGTCTACTTTGTATTACAGACATAGTCAGGTGAAGTCTTCCATTAACTGTAATAAACATTTATCTGGGATGAAATTGAAGTTGCGAGGCCCCATGACATAATTCGCTTAGGGTCCCTTTAAATGCTTGGGACGGCCCTGGCACTCACTGTGCTCAAAGAAGAAAGTCGACCAATATTTAGCTAATGAACGGTAGAATGAATGGTTTAGAAGACAAGACAACAGTTTCTTAAAGTAGTGACATTGCAGTGAGATACTGTACTTACCAGTAGCCTAATACAACAAATCCTGTATCTCAAATTCAGATGTTTTATCAATAAAAATGGCCACCACGTTGGCCTCCTCAACCAGCATCATGTCCAACCTAGAGTTTTATTACAGAGCGTTGGTAACACCTTTGCAGTGTGAAATATATTAAAATTCTTTATCTGCTTTTGTTTTTTTTGCAGTGAAATGGATAAGCTTTCTCTCTCTCGTTTTGGACAAACTGAGAGGTCACGGGGAGCTGAGATAAAGAAACTGGCCCGGGCCGATTTGGGCGTCATAAAACACAGCTGTCCCAACAAGTGCGAGGGCCTGAGCCAGCTGAAAATTGGAAGAAAAACTCTCGGTCGGCGTTTCCATCACAGGGTTAGGGCCGTAATGTGATCTGGATTAGACAAGCGACAAACTGCAGGAGGACGTGCTGTCCAGTAAAGTCACTTGAGTGAATGTGGCAGAGCAGACCTTCCCCAACTCCAGCAGGTCGTGGCCCTCCTTATCCATCCAATAACATGGGGTAATACAGTTTAAACAATATTCTCCTGGTTCATTTCCTCAAACAACCAATCAATACATCCACAACTACTGAAATAATCAACTATTTTAGTGATGGATTCATCGTTTTCACTCAGACAGAGCCAGAATTACATTTGAAGGTAGTATTTTTGATGATAAACCTTTAAAGGTGGGGTCATTTTGTGTAAATATAAATTTCTGCCTAATTTACATGATGAAAGTTATTTATTCGTTTGGTTATCGAGACAATTATCCAATCAGAAAGCAGAGTAAGCTCCACACATTCGTGCAGCCTTTAGTAGGCTAAGCTCAGTCACCGAATTCTGGGTGTCCTTAGCTTTCAAATGATGAATGGTGAGTTCATGTCTACAGTAAGGTATATTTTGCACCAATACAATCAGTGAATTCATGATGAAACATTATGGTGTTCATGCATGAACTTTGTAAACTTGATGAACTCTTTTTTTTTTCATTTTGGTAAATTCATCATGATCTTAGGATCATGATATATTAACAAGATTTACATACATTCATCAGATGAGTTCATGGTCGAATTCATTTATGAAAGAACATGAAGTCATCTTTATTCCTAATGAGACATGATGTAGTAATCCATAAATTCATCATGAAATCACCATGAATTCATGCATTAATTCATGTAATTCATGCATGATTCCATGTGCCCTTATTATAAAGTGTTACCCAGACGGTTTGTTCAAAACTGTTTCACATGACATGACATTAACAAAAAAGTTAATTATTTTATCAGCCAGGACAAGAATTTCCATCGTAACTCGTTACACTGTTTCTCAAATTGTAATCCTGTTACAGTAACTAGTTTCTAATTATAATAATAATAATTATTATTATTATTATAGCTGCCCAGGGGTAGAGTGACAGAAGCGAGGCTGCCAACTGGATGAAGAATGGCCCTTCTGACCAGCACCACACATTTACTCTCTCACTACATTCACACAGGTGGGCGAAGTGTCTTGCCCAAGGACACAGCGATCCTTGTGCACATGTGGCAGCTGGGATTCGTTCTGAGATTCCTCCCCGTGGAAGATTTTTTTCATGATTTTTTTTCATGAATCGATTACCAAAATAATCGTCAGTTCACATAAAATGTGAGAATAATAGTAAGTGCACCACATTTGCAAAAGCAGATGGCGCTGTTTTGAATTTTGTTTTAGATTTTTATACCATACTCTACAGGGGACACCAGTAAAACTATGTTCAATCTATTTGTAAAATAATATGTGACTTAATGCACTAAAAGCCATCAGGCCATTAAAAACACTGCTACACAAAGAGAAAATACATCTGTTTTTGCAAATGAACTCTTCATTTGTGATTATGTGAAGTAAAACAATATATTTATTATTATTTTTAGTTTCAACAATATGTTTGTCTTGAATAGGTGCAAAGACTTTCTCACAGATTTCACTGACCTGCTCAAATCAAGGTCTTTTTCAAGAAAATGAAACTCTTTTTTAGATTATTTTTTGCAGTGTATGACTAAATCTTTATTATAATTGAACAAACACACACCATTAAGTCCATTAAAACTCAATTTATTTTCATTAGAATGATGTAGTCAAGCTTTGAAGGCCCACTGCAGTGCCTCTGAGGACCCCTAGAGGGCACCCAATCTCACTTTGGGAAACACTGTTGTAGCGAGTTTCTGGTGTTTCTGAGCTTATGGGGTTTATGGCTCTCCCTGAGCAGGGAGCTGGATTATTTTACTCAATTTAAGGACAAAACTGTATTCGGTGTAGCCCAAAGTTGTATTTATATGATACAAAGGGTAAAACCCACATAAATATTAGTAATTTTGATCAAAAGTTGTGCCTCTAGGCAACTTAGGCGTCATATAAACTAATATTAGTTTTCTTGATGGCTTCCACATAAAAGTTGCATTAAAAGAATGCAACTTTTTTAGAGTAAATGACCTCCTACCTCTTGATTGACTTGATTTGTCCACATGAATCCTGCAAGACTCTATTTTGTTGCTGAGATCAGCAAAAGAAGAAACTTTAGGAAAAAAATATATTATTTTTAATTATTTACTTTATATCAAAATGTGAAATACATTTGGACTTACAGACTTCTTATCACTTTCAAGATCAAGATCAAGAGCAAATCCCATCACTACAGAAAACGAATTATCTAAAACATGAACACTAGCAAGCACCTTTTCTATTAAAAATATCCAAAGTGAAAAAGGTGTATGTGAACAAAGTTGTTCAGACTGTTTCGCCAATGAATCTTTATAGTGCAAAAACACTGTCACTGGTGTCACCTGCAGCTGTTGTGTTTCTTCACAGTAAATCTGTGTTATATTAAATGGATAGAAACATCAAGTTAAGGCTGGACACTGCAGGTGAACAGGGGAAAAATGTAATTGACATCAATTTGAACATTTTGTATATGCTCCTGACATAAATATGGGGGAAAACTGTATGTCATTGTATGTTTTCATATAAAAATAAGGGCTTTTATATGCAAAAATATAGCCAAAATAGCTAATATTTTCAGTGAAGAAATCTAAATAATGTCTAGAGCCAGGTTTAAATGTATGGTTTTATTTTGTTTATATAGTTACAATGATTTGTTCAGATTGGATTTAAGGTTTAGTTCTAGAATAATCTAGTTGACTAAATCTGTAAAAACAAGAACATTTTCAACACTCAATAAATCAGGCTAGGAATTAAATACTGAAAAATCCCTCTGAACAAACCTTCAAAATATTGTGAAGTGCAAGACTGTAAAGTTTGGAGTCTGTAGGAGCTACTGAAGTGGAGATGTTGCAACAAGGTGAGAAAAATGCATTTTGAGACAATGTTTCTTACAATTTCCCATTTAGTTCTACGGGGAAATGTTGATCCTGTGCAATAATTACACTCCTTATTGTAAAGATGAGGTAACTTATTTGTTTCCAGGTGTAAGATGATATGTTAATAGAATAAAAACTGGCCCAAAACCTTAATATTAAACTTGTACCTGCGGTCTCACCTCAAAGAGTCTTCAAAAAGTGGATTTGGTCACGAGCCTGACATCACTGACCCGCACACAGAACACACAGAACAGAAAGAGCACAGATCTGCTCACGCTCACAGCAGGCCTTCATTGCTCTTGTAGCGAGCCCATTCATAACATTTCCGTCCAATGTAACATTTATTTATATGCAACACAAGGAGCTAAACCAGGTCATGTCTCCAGCTCCAGTGAAAAGGGCATCCCAGCAGATGGCCGGAGATTAATTTGTGTACGTGTGTATTTATGTTGGTCTTAGCTCGCAACAATATGCCTTATTGCATTGTAAAGTTAAATGTTATGATGTCATTGAAGTTATTTATGGGACATGTGAAGTAATGCATGGGATCGTTCTTTTATAGTCACTAATTCATAAAAAAATCATCCAGTTGTACAAAATAAGATCATATATAAAGAACAATACGTGTAGCTAAGTGAAGCGCTTACAAATGAATACAACTTATAATACAAAAAGAACAAAATTTGATTGCATTTCATAATTATTAATAGTAGAAATGGCAGTATCATTTCAGAACAGCCCCCTCCTCGAGCCGCCACCTTATCGTGGTGGAGGGGTTTGAGCATCTGAATGATCCTAGGAGCTCTGTGTCTGGGGCATTATGGTCCTGGTAGGGTCTCCCAGGGCTAAAAGTTCCTAGGTGATGGGTCAGACCAAGAGCGGTTCAGAAGCCCCTTATGATGAGACCATCAAGACCAGTTACATCGCCCAGAGGAGTGTCGTGAGGCCGTCCTCCTGTGGACCCACCAACTGCAGGAGGAGCCATAAGGGACTGGTGCAAGCTTAGACTGCTGCCCCCGCGACCTGGGAACGGATAAGCAGAAGAAGATGGATGGATGGATGGATTTCAGAACAGTGCTGGCCTATATTTTTAATGAATAAGGAATAGATGGAGTCAGGTTTAAATGTATGGATTTAATCTTTTATATATATTACACTGCAAACAAGTAACATTTTTCTTGATTTGAATAACTCATTTCAAGAAATTTGCCAGTGGGGTAAGATTTTCACACTTAAATTAAGAAATAAAGATCTCATCACACTCAAAATGAAATTTATTTTCTTGAAATAAGGTAATAATCTTGATAATATTAATATTGATGTATTTTCTTAAATCAAGGGCAAATACCCTTATTTCAAGAAGAGTTTTTGCAGTGTAGTTACAGAGATTTGTTCAGATCAGCCTGGGAGTTAAAATTGAAAAAGTCCCTCTGAACAAACAAATATATGACCTAATCTTTACAATGGGGAGTGTCATTATTGCACTGATCCAACCTTTGTCCATAGGACTACAGTATATGGCAAATTGTAACTTAGTTCAACACAGTCTCTTCAGGGTGATGCCTTCAGGGAGGAGACTGCGGAATCTACGGGTCAGTTCCAGTCGACTGAGGAACAGTTTTGTACACAGGGCCATCGGGAAGCTGAACTCTCTCCCCTCCCTCCCTCCCTCCCCTCTTTCCCCTCCCCCGCTCCACAATCAAGGATGAGAGAAACATCATTTCGAACCATTCGATTGGTTTGACAAATAAATAATCTTGAATCTTGACCACTTTCTCAAAATGCATTTTTCTCACTGTTTAGAAGAACCAACAGACTCCAAACTTTCCAGTCTTGGACAATATTCTGAAAGGGAGGGATTTTTCAAAATTGGATTATAGCCTGATTATTGAGTTTTGAAATTTGATTTTTACAGATTTATTCACTATTAACTAGTTTATTCAAAAAGTAAAAAAGAAAAAAAAAAAAAAAGATATCCAAGAATCCCTCTGAACAAATCTTTATTACTAATATATCAACAAAATAAAACCACAAATTTAATCCTGGCTCTATCCGTTACTGTATTTTCCGGACTTTTTCTCATAGTTTGGCTGGTCCTGCGACTTATACTCAGGGTGCGACTTATATATTCACATGTTTGTTATTTTCACACTGATTCTGTTCTTTGTGCAATAGTTATCTGAATATATGTTAAAATGTCACGTTAACATACCAGACGCCTGTTCAGTTCTGAATAACCATCAATGTGTAACATTAGCACCGTACACCTATTCAACCTGTTGTTCTCTATTATATTGTTATTAATATAACTTGTCTTTCAAGATGAAATATCTGTTAGACATGGGAAGAAATAGAAAGCTGTATTGTCTACCAAAGTACAAATTCATCAGACCAGGACAGTACAAACAGACCTAGATCAAACAGATAAAAATACTAAATGAATACGAAGAATGTTCTCGTCTCATTCTGTTCTTGGTCTTGGATTTTGTAAAATAACCCCCCCCCCCTAAAAATGTGACTTATAGTCCAGTGCGTCTTATATATGTTTTTTTCTTCTTCGTTATGCATTTTTTGGCAGGTGTGACTTATACTCCAGTGCGACTTATAGTCCAGAAAATACGATAATTAGATTTTGCTGCCAAAAATATAGGCAATTTGGTCCATTTTTATGCATCAAAAGCCTTATTCTTATATGAAAACATGAAATGACAGAAAACTTGCAATACATTTCCTTCTCATATTCATCTCAGTAAAACACAGCAAAAGTTTCAAATTGATGTCCCTCAGTTTAACTTTTGTCCCTATTCGCCTGCAGTGTCTGGAGCATCAGTGCCGATTCGGTCGTGAACCTCACCGAAAAACAAAAAAATCCTTCCCCTGAGCGCAGATTTACAGCCCTCTGCGTCCTGGCTGCGGGCCCCTAACATCCCCTCTGATCTGCTTTTTACTCCGGCGACCCCCGGCCCCCGGGGGTCATTAGGGACCACCCCCCCACCACCGCCATCACCCCGAATGGTCCCGCTGGCCGCCGGCCCGTTCGCGACGCAGGCTTGTTTTCTAATCAAATCACTATATTTAACCAGGACGCACGAGCCAGGGGCCAAGTCCAAACACACATCTGCTCAGAAATTATCTCCCCCAACCCCTGCAATTACTCCACACACAAGTCCACCCATGATTTTTTTTTTGTTAAAGGGGGGCTTTTGTTTGTTATTGTTTGCTTTTCGGGGCCCGACCTCCACGCTCCGGATGGCTGAAAATGGGTGGTATCTGTATTTTGTGTGCCTGTTTTGGTTTTTTTCTTCTTTAGGGGAAGTGCAGTGTGCGGTGGAGCCAAAGTAGAATGGGTGGAAAACAGCAGGGTTTTTTGAATGGGCTCGAAAGCGGTGTTTTTTTTTTTTTTTAGACAATAAAAAAAGCTTTTTACACCGAGAGCTCGTGTTGTTGCCAGATCAAATGACGACTCCATCATCCGGCGGTTTTCATCTCCGGGTTGATTCGTTTGTATGTGGCTCGTTTGGCCCGTGTACCGGACCGTTTTTAACACACAATGAAAGTGACATTGAAATTAAATTGTTAGTTGTGGTTGTGGTTCAAACTCCTTCCTAATTTTCCTAATGCTATTAACATGCAGTTCTTCAATGGGAGGAGTTAAAATCAGTGTTCATTTTGGCTAAACTAAAATAGTTTGTGATCATTTTAGTCAAAGCAATAATTTTTTGGACTAAAATTGGACTAAAACTAAATTCAAAATATTTAATGAGACTAAAACCTCCAGATTTTGTTGTTGATTCGTAAAAAAAAAAGTAAATAAAAATTGAAGTAAGCCACGAAAAATATAAACTTCAGTTTGACTCAAGTTTGTTTATGTTTGTTTGTTTTTTGTATTTGGTTGGGGCAGTGCATGAACGGTCGGTTGAGTTTAGACTTAAATTTGAAATCCTTCTTCTCACATATAAGAGCGTAAATGGGATGGCTCCAGTCTATCTCCAGGAGGCTATAGTGCCATATCAGCCAAACAGAGCACATCGCTCTCAAAACGCAGAAACCTACAGCATAAGCAAGGCTGCTGTAGGAGCTAATGCTGGCAGAAGTATGGTACATGGAGTCCTCTCCTCTTGCTCCTCTTATAAACTTTTGCAATATTCAGTTTTACCTTTACCTTTAGTCTGTTCGTTGCTATTCACATTGTGTCCACTTCCTCTGTCCCACCCTCATCTGGGGAGGGGTTAGATCCCTGGCTGTTGGAGATCCAGTAACGACTGCAGGCCTGAACAACAGCGTCAGTGGCTGCGGGACTGTGCAGTGGTGGCCTCTGCAGCTCTGACTGGACACAGACGGCCTAGGAACCATCTGTCGCCCATCCATCCATAGGAGTGGATCCCTCCCCACTGTGGTTCTCCTCGACCTGCTCCTTGCCCCAGTGGCATCGAAGGATGGGTTAAATGCAGAGGACAAATCTCCCTACGGGGACAATAAAGATGCTCTTTCTCTTTAGATATGCAAGAAACCAGCAATGGAGAAACTTAAGAAAGATGCCCCAAATTCATGAAGGTGGCACGAAGAACACTCCCCTCATTATCAGGACATTTACATTATATTGACTATGGAAATACAAAGACTCGCCCTCTAAACTTCCATATATGGGCATGACCAGAGCATGAGGCGGGACTCCTCTGATTACGACAGGTGTGACTCAGAGCAGCAACTAACGAGCTGCAGCCCTCAGCTGTGAAAGTTTACACTAACTATCTCTGCTCTATATCACCTCTTATCACTTTTATTCTCTCAAAAAATATATTTTTAAGTGAAATTATTTTTAGAAAAATGTTACTCATGCTGTGAAAGACTTTGAATGAGATTTTTCCGTTTTTTTTTCAAGAACAGTCCTTACAGTCCACTGTTCTTAGGATTTGTTCTTCCAGAAGAACTCCTTCAGCTAAGAACAAATTTTGTGAATGCCAAAAATGTTCCTAAGTAGGCCCTAAGAACAAATTTGTGTGTAAGTTTGTTTCGTGAATGAGACCCATTATGTTTTAAAAGATTTTAATATAGATTAGCCCGGTACAATAAAGGCTTTTTAGAAAATGTAAATAGAGAATTATTTGTATATTTAGTGCTTTGGTCTCTCGTTTTTTTCTCTTAGAACAAATCCTCATTTGAGCTGCGGTTCAGAAGCAGAGCAATTCAATTGTTCATTTTACAGTAATTCATCCCATCTTTGACTCTAATCTAATTATCTGATCTGATCCTGTTTGCTCGCATATCTGAGGACACTGGTTATGTTTATGTAATATTAAAGCAAATTCCAACACACTCCACATTTAAGAAAATCTGCTAAATAGCTAAAGTTCGGTCATACTTTGAGCTGAATAGATAACTTAGTAAAATGCCTAAACCAATAACGACACTGTGATGGCAGACTCAGAATATAAATGAAAGACCATAAAACATTGACTGAACCCGTTCTCCCAGTGACAGAGTCTGTGTGAATGATATTTAGGTCAATGTGGCTGACACACTCTCATGTCTGTCAGCTCTAATGTCTGGACCCTCTCAGCCCCTCACTGCTGTGGTCCTCCCCACCCAACATCACCCAACCCACCCAGGACGCCCCCACCCTCCACCATCACCACCACCACCCACCACCACCACCACCACCACAGGGATGCCTCGTTCACGAACACATCAGGTCTTCTCAACAGCTCTTTACACATGTACTCAACAAACGCGAGAAACAGCAGAACTCCAGAGCTGGCAACAAGTGAAAACTTTTTGCGCTAAAAATATTTGCTATTGCCTGTTTTTTTTTTAAGCCACACTGCGGAACATTCCTGGTTTATCTCTTTCTTTCTTCCTAAGCCAATCAGTGTGTGAGAAATCCTCAGGCGTGTCGTGGAAGATGAGCCAATTTCACCTGATTGGTTTAAATCCTTGACGCACACCGAGACGCTTTAACGCACGAGTCACTTCTATTGTTTTCTATGAGAGGCCGTACACCGACACAGGCTTCAGTGACACAGACAGGTCTCTGACGGCTGACAGACAGGGGGCGCTGTAAACTTCGTTGGAGGGACGAGAAGTGCAGCAGACAGAGCTACAACATGGCCCGGACTCCTGCTTCAGTCTGAGCAGGGAAACTGTCACCAACTCACTATTAACCTGAAAAAAGAGCAAGTTTGGGCTCTCTCTGCAGCACTGGTCTATGACTTGTATTTACCAATAATAAATGGACTAATCAACCGCCCCAGAGTTTGAGAAAAAATATAATTATTATTAGTAGTATTTTTTTTTCCTCAATGGATTTGTAGATTTTTCAAATGTATTAATAGTTTTGGAGCCTAAACTAAACACCAAACCAACTTTTTGGCTGATAAACTGTGTAAATGGGTGTGTAATAGTAATATCTACATGTTCCAGTTAATATTTTGACATGCCCAAAAGTGTCCTTTTATGCCTAAAACCGAGTGGCTAACACCCTCTAGAGGTTGAACTCGTAATGTGTATCTATTTCATTTGAATTCTGCGGTTAGCTGAGGAGGTAGAAGTTGGTGCTGTAGGCAGAAGTTGACGTCATCAGCTCTGCCACGCCTCATCATCCTCTCTTACGCTGTGGTATCACTGTGGCTCCTCCTCCATAGCCAGTTGGAGTTGGATTAGCAAACATGCCTCTTTCACGGCAGATTTCAAATTTTTGGTGTGGGTGGAGTAAGGCTCTGGCACGCCCGTTTAGGCCCTCTTTAAGTTGGTCATCCTGTCCCATAGATGGCCCCCTCTAACAGTTATGCACATGGTTTTTATGTTAGTCCTGGCCTTGGCTTTTTGGAAAATGCCAGTTCCTCTGAGGTTGTAGCTCGATTCTCTGGGTTGAAACATCTCTTGGATACAGTTTGGAAGCGTGTGGTTGTGTGCCTTATACATCACAACTGCTGTGTTCAGATCAACAAGATCATGTCATTTTAATGCACCTAATTTAATAAAAAGCGGATTTGTTGGGGCAAGGTATTCAGCATGGTTACCTACTCTAATAGCTTTCTTTTGTAATAGGAAAATGGGTTGTCTATTACCCCATATTTCAACGCAGTATGGAAGTATGAAGGAAATATATAGCATATGGAGAGCATTATGATTCAGAAGTTCTGCTTTTGCATAATATTGAAATGAATTTAGATATTTTGGTAGTAGAACTATTTATATGTACCTTCCATAGCGAAGACACATGGGCATGTTCATTTTCCCACAAAAAAACACCTTTAAGGAAATGTCTGCTTTTATTTCATTTATTATTATCTAGAATGTTACGCAGTGCGGCTTTAATAAGTTATATTCAAATACTGTACACGTTTCAAACCAGTCCTGCAACTTTTAAACAAAACTTTTCTCAATCCCAGAGATTTGTTTCCCACAAAATGGCATAAACCCCATGACTCCCACCCACACAGCTCCATGTGTGATAAAGCGTTGTCACCTCAAATGGGAGGTTTTGACACTTCAGGCGCTAAAAGCCACAATAAATGTTCACTTCTTGGTGGACCGCTAGTTTTTCAGAGAGTGATGTAATAATAAAGATTTTAAAATGTTTTTCATCAGCGGAAGACATTTATTTATGTATTTTGCTTTTAAAGTGGACATATTTTATTTAATCTATTTAGTGCTTAAGAGATGTTTGTACAGTTTATTTACAGAGAGACGCTAAGAGACTATCTTTATTCTATTTTATTTTATTGTTACTATTATTACTATTACCTGTTGTTTTGCTTCTTTGATGACACTTTTCCTGACTTTGTGCACTCCCTGTGTGATACTGTCCTAAGAGCTGTTGTGACAAGTAAATTTCTCCATTGTGAGATCAATAAAAAACTATCTTATCTTATCTTATCTTATCATGCATATACAGTACAATAAATCATGCAATCAAATCTTTCATTAGGACGTCTGTGCATTGACCTTTTACATTTTATAAATTAAAATAATGCCTCTGTGATGAAGATGACAAGATGCTCTTAAATATTAGTGCCAGGGCTGATGAGGATTTGGCCTGGATCGCCCCCTACAGCCAACAGTGGGAATCACATGGTAAAACTAAAGAATTAGCTTGGAGTTTCTGTGTCCACGCTATGAGACAGAACGCTCATAACTGTTATACATGTTTATTATTGATTATTGGCTTTAAAAATGTGGACGACAGTGTGGGAGTTTGAACAATGACGTAGTTATTCCAGGAAGTAGAAAACAAAGCGTTGCCGAAGTCAACATGAACGGACCAATGGAAACAGGATTCATTCAAAACTATCTGAATGAAATATTACTCCAGGTCTGTTTTTGACAAGGGAGCAACACTATAACATACACATAAAGCTCAAAAAAGTAGATTTAGCATGATATTGTCTCCTTTAAATATTCTAACAGACCAATGTATTCAACAATAGTCTGGAACACTTCACATTAACAATACAGGCTGATATCAATCAGGTTTCAATCATTTGAGAAGAGGACAAACTTTTGCTGCAGCATTTACTATTGATTGGACCAGTCGTTGTTTTAGCCAATCACAATCACAGAGTCTCAAAACAACACATCTCTGCACTGCAAAAATTATATCTTTATATGTTCAAATTTCAGTATTTAAAATAATAATAATAATATTTGATCTTAATGTGAGTAATTCTGACTTGCCAAGTAAAGAAATCTGCCAATGTTTTTGTTCAGTAAAATGTATAATTTTTAAGTGCAATAAGGAATGTAATCTTTATTATGTAATCTTTTATTTTAGCTTTTTCTTATTCTTATTCCATTTACAGATTAGCTTGCTTACCTCAAATCAAGATAAAATAATCAAGAACATTTTACTTTAGTTACTTTTTGTAGTGTAGTGTAATGTCAAATCCATGAAATATTTTGTTTTAAAAAAAATGTTATGTGTTTGTGTACATACCATTTTTCTGTTGTTGTTAATTAGATGAAACGATGAAAATATTCCACCCGCCCATTCACGCCAATACTGTCATGTGATTGGCCAGACAGACTCTGGTTCAGATACGAACAAATCAGTGCGAGAAGGTGGATCCTCGTGTGTTTCTGAACTCACAAAAGCCACGAGAACTCCACTCGCTGGTAAGGTTACTGCTTTCCACAGTTTTCGTGAATAGGTGCAAGGAGTCAAAATGAACTTCACTCAACATCAAAAGATGAAAGAAAATTGGGTAAATTTCTCCACTGTGAGACTAAAAATGATTTATTCTTGGCAAGGAAAGGCAAATTTATGTGAATCACCATTCGTGCAACACAAAAGTACACTTATTGCTCTTCCCCACAAGACTATTATATAATATTTTGGTAATTAAATCAAGGCTTTTACTTTAAAATTCATATACCTTCATACATTTGTTCATTACTATAGTCTCTTTCATAAGTTCAATGAGTGTACCTTTATGTATTGTATTGACGGAAACAATCCATGTTTTGTTTGGGCCCCAAAGACCTTCTGTTCCAGCGCTGGTCCCTGGGGAAATGAGAAGCCTAAAGTGTAGGGTAAAGACTTCATTGTCCCTGAAGCTACATTTTGTTCTTCTCCAGATCTTCAGGGAATCAGGGAATAGCTATGGAGAACTGGTCTATTGTGCATGTTTTAGAGTTAAGATTGAAAATAGATGGTTTTGGTTTTCCTCTTTTTAAGCACAAGCCACATCCTTTCACAGAGGCATGGACATTGCCACTGAAATTCTGTTACAAAGTGCGTTTCAAGCTGTCCAGTTCTTAACGGCGGTTGGTATTTCCAGCAATAATTACAGCATTGGGGCGGTGGAAATACTAGGCCATGCAGCTGTGTAGCAACTTAAGCTGCAACCTCAGAACAAGGTCAGGAGTTCAGTGTCAGGGTGGGAAACCTCGGCTGGATCATTAGCATGTTTGTCAGCGGAGCAGGGGAGGTTACTGCAGTGTGCAATAGCTGGACTATTAGCATGTCAGCTGCAATATAGGCATTGTAGCAGGATGTACCAAAGATTTCTAGATAGATTAAATTAATAAACAGGTTCATTTTTTCTTTAAAGCTATTGTATCTGATTTCATCCGTTCTTAAACTTCAAGAGCCACAGAGTTAGGAAATTGAATTTAGTTGAGTTACGCTTCTGTTTGTTTTTTGTTTCTAGTTCTCAGAAAACCCTCTTAGAAATCCTGATCAGAGACCGGAGGTGGGCAAACCGAGGCCCAGGGGCCAAATGTAGCCCTCCTAGCTCTTCAATCTGGCCCACAAAACATGACCAAGTTCAATTTGCACTGGCTAAAAGGAGTGAACTGCACCATTGTCTTCACTGACAAAGAAAGGGAATGCATAACTGCTGCTTCAGTTTTTAAGGTCAATTTGAAAATGTTCCTTGTTTAAAACGGCCCAAACCGCAAACAGTCTGGCCCCTGGCAAGTTGAAAAACCCAATGTGGCCCTTGCATCAAAAAGTTAGTCCATACTTGTTCTAGACTGTAAAAGGAGGAGTGGACTTCGGGAATGTGCCATCACCCAGAACGTTCAGAGTGAACCAAAAGAAGAACCCCAGAATGTCGTTTAGCTGCATTCTTGGAGCCACTTACCTATCAGGAATGTGGCAAAAATAAAATAGCAAAGAAATAGAACACTGTAGCGTGTTTTAAGACAAGCACGCGGAGGTAACAATGACAAGTCTGTATCCAATAATGACTTAATGGGCAGAAAAAAAGTTTCAATGGAAAGTCCATTAGAGCCAACAACTTCCAGAGTCAACCAGGCTCCGCCCCCACTTCCTGTTAGGCTTACCGCCGTCTTTTTCACGGTCTCTCATCCAGATTGTTCTTGTGCATGAATTTATTTTCACTTTTTACAACTTTCACACTGTGCAGTGGAGCTCATGGACATGCTCCTCCGGTTTTGTGAGCGATTCAAATCTTTTCAAATTAAATGCAGACAGATAATAAAGGAGATTAATGTGGATTAATTCACTAAGCACACAAAACAGGGAAGATACTATGCTTTAGGAACCAAGGAGAATATTGGGGCATGTTGAATTTTGAAATGAAAAAAAAAAATAGCAGCATGGACATTGGGCCTCATTCACTTAAGAAAAACTCAAGAAAAAGAAAGGTCTGATTCACAAAGCGTTCTAAAGAAGACAAAACTGTTCTAAAAGAGAGATGCCCCAAATTCATGAAGGTGACACTAAGAACACCACTCCCCTCATTATCAGGACATTTACATCATATTGACTATGTAAATACAAAGACATGCCCTTTAATCTTCCATATATGGGCATGACAAGAGCATGAGGCAGTACTCATTTAAATTTACTTGAGTACATGTGAGTTTTTGAAGTATTTAATATTTGTATGCTACTATTTTTCAAACAGGGAAGACTCTATAGACATATAGGAACGACAGGTGCGTTGAAGACCAAGCAGCTTTTCTTGAAAGAAAAAACTCCCGTACACTGTCTCACTCTTGGTCAGTTGGACCGAAACGTTGCTGAAATAAAACTTCATAAGAGTGAGACAGTGTGCGGGAGTTTTATGCTACTATTCTTTAAATAGCGTTACTCTTATTGTAAATAGCCTCCTGTATTTGCCTAAAGTCTGTCCTCTGATTACGACAGGTGTGACTAACGAGCAGAGCAGCCACTAACGAGCTGCAGTCCTCAGCTGTGAAAGTCTGATTTACACTAACTGCTCTACACCACCTCCGATCACTGTTATTCTCTCAAAAAATATGTTTTTAAATTAAAGAACAACTAACCCCCCACCAGAGCCTAACTCACCCACATTTATTTTTTGAAAACTGCGCCAGGAGGAGGCGTCACCTGGCGGAGCAGGGAATGGCCCAGGGTGTGAGGGTACTGCCGATAACTTTATAAGATAGTGTTGAGGCTATGCTTGTGTCTAAGAATTTTTGGGTCCATTTTGACTGTGATAATATTCTAAAACAGCAGGTTTTCTGTGCGTAAGAGTCCTCCTGACTGTTCTTAGGATTTGTTCTTCCAGAAGAACTCTTTCAGCTAAGAACACATTTTGTGAATGCCAAAACAATCTTTTTGTTTCATGAATCTTGTTTTCATGGCTACGTTTATTATGGTCAGAAAAATCAGATAACCCAATAATCAGATCTGATGCGTTTATATAGAGCTTCGGAACTGCAATGCATTATGGGAATTTTGCCACCATTTTCAGGACCACATAAGAATGAAAACACAGCCCATTTTCATTATTATTCCCTCGTTGATGGTGCGTTCTAACATGGCCATGTGTAGTTGACTGCCATATTAGAACGCACCATCAACGAGGCAATAATAATGAAAATGGGCTGTGTTTTCATTGTTATGTGGTCCTGAAAAATGGTGGCAAAATTCCCATAATGCATTGCAGTTCCGAAGCTCTAAATTGTGCAGCCCTAGTTG
>OMNZ01089639.1:0-38159 GCA_900303255.1 Lesueurigobius sanzi
CCAATCTGGCCTTTATGGACGAGTGGCAAGAAGAAAGCCATTATTGAAAGGAGGCCATAAGAAATCCCGTTTGAAGTTTGCCAGAAGTCATATGGGGAACACAGCTACCATGTGGAAGAAGGTGCTTTGGTCGGATGAGACAAAAAATTAGCCTTTTGGCCCAAATGCAAAACGTTATGTATGGCGCAAACCTAGGACTGCTCATCGTTCTGAGTGCACCATCCCCAGTGTCAAATATAGTGGGGGGAGCATCATGCTATGGGGCTGCTTTTCTTCAGCGGGGACTGGGAAGATTGTAAGAATAGGGAAGATGGATGGAGCCAAATACAGGGACATTTTGGAGGAAAACCTGCTAGAGTCAGCAAGAGAAATTGAGGCTGGGATGAAGATTCACCTTCCAGCAGGACAATGACCCTAAACACAAAGCTAAATCTACAATGGAATGGTTTAAAACAAAACATATTCATGTGTCAGAATGGCCCAGTCAAAGTCCAGACCTGAATCCAATAGAAAAATATGAGGAAAGACCTGAAAACTGCTGTTTCACGCTCCATCTAATTTGACAGAGCTTGAGTTGTTTTGTAAAGAGGAATGGGCTAAACTTTCAGTCTCTAGATGTGCAAATCTTGTAGAGTCATACCCCAAAAGACTTGCTGCTGTTATTGCAGCAAAAGGGGGTTCCACAAAGTATTAACTCATGCTGTTTGCATACTTGTGCATAGCAGACTTTTCAGAATCATGTATCATTTTGCTTTCACTTCACAGTTGTCTGTTACTTGTGTGTGAACTTACAGTAAAAAAATCTAAATAAAATCTTCATGTTTATGGTTGTAAACATGACAAAATGTGCAAAAGTTCAAGGTGTATTAGTACTTTCGCAAGGCACTGTATATGCTGTCTACGCTCTCACATGAACCAAACTGCTGTTTTTAGCCCTCTCTGCGTAAACACTGTCATATAAAGGATAATATAAAGGAAATAAAACGTTGGTCCTGCTGTGGCTTTGGTATCAGAGTGTGCTGTGGCGCTGGCCTCTCCATGCGGCAGAAACGTGACCAAAACATCACCTACACGTGCTCTTTGGATGACATGTCATCCATGTCATACAATTTGACCTAGAGATTATTATTATTATTATTATTATTATTTAGTGTGCATAAGAGACTCTTGTATAGTTTATTTACAGAGAGATGCTAAGAGACATTGCTATCTTTATTTTTATGATTATTATTATTTATTATGATTATTATTATTACTATTACCTGTTGCTTTTCTTCTTTGATGGCACTTTTCCTGACTTTTTGCACCCCCCTGTGTGATCCTGTCCTAAGAGCTGTTGTGACAAGTCAATTTCTCCATTGTGAGATCAATAAAGAACTAGCTTATCTTATCTCACTCCAAACTTTGTGACTGTGCCTTTTATTATCAGTCCTGTGTGGACTGTTTAGCACTGAAAGCTTAGAGATTTTAACAGCTGTTAATGTGTTTTTAGAAAGCTACAAGTGCGAGACAGGTTCGACCATCAATTTATAGCCAGATGCCCAGCAGAGACACTCTCACACATCTTTGAGTCATCACTCTTTTATCTTGTTGATGCAAAAATATGGACCGATATAAAGACATGATGCTATTGTGTAAAGTTGGAGATGGGGCTTACTAAAGATCCAAATAGAGTTTATGTTGTAGACCAGTGGTTCCCAACCTGTGGGGGCGCCTGGAACTGCAGGGGGGGCCCAGAGCTTTGTCTGGTCAGAGGGTTAGGCCATAAGAGATATTATTTGAGTAAATTAAATACAAAAAAATGACTAAGAAAGGACTGCATGTCCAGAAAACACTCTTTTTATTTCAAATTATGTTTATTGGGTTTAAATAATTCCTATTTGGACACATTTTTTACATTGTAATGTATTCAGGAAGCCTGCGGCTTTGGAATGGGGGGGTATTCCAATGGTATTCCTATGTATCCAGCCTGAACACGGGGGGCTTCTAGGAGAAAGACCTTGTTATAGTGTAGTGTTGTTCCAACTGGATACACTGTTAGTTATCCTTAAAGCTGGGAGCTGATGACACAGATTGTCAACCTCCCTTCCATCAGGCCCCAGGGCAGCTGTGCCTGATATCCACTTGTCAGTGTTTTTAAGTGTGACTTGAATTGGGAAGAATGTTGACCAGAAAGTTCTCAAGATTTCTAGACAAAGATTTCTAGTATAAATTGCCATTCTATTTTTCCACACAAATGTTGACATGGGCTCTTTTTTGATACATTACCGTTTGTGATTTGTTATGAAACATTACTGTCACCAATGGACAATTATGCTGTTAGTTCTCAGTTTGATCTCACGCTAAATTTAGCCTCCAGAACCTCAGACAGTTTCACAGACCCAGGAAAAACAGTGAGGACACAGCAAGACTCACTGTCTTTAGCTCTTAGCTGTGTATCTTTCTCACACCAGAGGTGAAGGATGCTGATTACTCCAATAGATCCACTCCGTTATAAATCAATACATCCAAATGCTCCTCTTAATCTCATAAGACTATTAGCAGTAAAATACCCCTGCAAGGAGAAATGTAATTCTTTAAAAGCCCTGTGAGAATAATGAGGGGTGCATTGGTCTGTGTGGGTTTGAACATCAGCTAAATTTATTTAATTTTTTTGGGCACTGAATTATCTACTTTGTGAAAATTTGTGTGTTTTTTTTTTTTTTTTCTTTCCCTTGGGCTTCGAATGGCCGTGCCTGTGTCTGTCTGTGTATTCATATCCGGCCTTTTAAGTTGCGTTATTTATAGCTCGCTTGTTATATCTTTGATGCTTGTTTTAAGGATGAAAGGACATGAAAAAGAGGCGTGTAATGGCAGGAGCAGAGGCAGACGACTGTTCCGTAATTGCACTTCTGGGTTCACTGGAGCCACCGCGACCCACTACGTAATCCTCGGCACACACTCCTACTGCCATCATGTCTCCTCTTGAGTCCCCCGTCAACCCAATTTGATGATTCACCGGGGCGCCTCGCTGATTTTTGGAGAATAACGAGACCATAAATGATTCTTTCTGCCTTTGTACCATTGAGTAGGTGCTTTTGAGTTGATTGTTCACCATATTTTAAGAGGGTAAAGTAACAGGCCCAGGGGGTACGCAGGACGAAAAAGGCTGGCTGCACCTTACATTTCCTTATTTCCTTTTTCAATCTTAATCCTTTGATAGGATTATGAACTAAAGGATTCTCGGAGCCTTTTTAAAGTGATGACCTGTAAAATGAGGAGAGCGAGACATTTTGAAGCTAATCGACGTCCCCCGCCACTCCTCGGCCCCATAACTCGGGGAAAGCTTCAGAATGAGTTTATGGAGTCCCATGGAAAATGAGAAAGGAAGATGAAAGATGTCAAATGTCCTGGAAAAAAATATTTTTTCCTTTATATTGCTAGTCCCTTTTGCTTTTCTCTTCAGATATATTTTGTGCCTTTCTACCACTTTATTTACTTATGTTTTAGCCTGTATATTTATATTCTTAGGCCTAGCTGAAGTTCATAACTTTTATTTAAACACTTTTTTATTTAAACACAATTTATAAGAACAGATCTGAGCGTGGTTCATGGGCTGGGCGATATGATGATAAAAATTGAATGATGATCTGCTTTTTTGGGAACATCGTCATATCGTGATACAGTGGCTTTTATGTTTAACGCAGCTCTGAGCTCAAATACTTTCTCCACTCACTGCTTCTATGGTCAGGACTAAACCAGGACTAAAATCGGACAATATCACGGACTGAACCAGGATTAAACCAGGACTAAACCATGAAGGAAGCATGGCAAAACTATGTAAGGACTAAAACAGGTCTTAACCAAGACTAAACCACTAAGAAGAAGCAGAAAACCCCAAGAAGAAGCAGACCTGAATTGTGATTTTAAACTAAAGAAAAAGATTTTTTGGCCATATCGCCCAGCCCTAAATAAACCTGCTCTTGAATGCTGCAGAAATTAAAAAGAAATTCCTGGGGGGAAGACACCCAGACCCCCCATTTTCCCCGCTACCCACTGAAAATGGTACACCAATTAAACCACATTTGAAAGGACGCACAGAGCTCTAAGTGCACGGCCAAACATTGTGAGACAAGAAGATGTACAGTACATGGTTATTTTATTTTATTTTTTTACATTCACTAACATTGACTAGTCTCGTGGTTAGAGCTTGATAATGTAAAATAATAGCACTGTTCTTTTGGGAAAAAGCTACAACATCGCCAAGAAAATGGACGTGATCATTTCGAGCCGCTTTGAGCCTCACTCTTTTATTTTGCAGGTGTGTTCATTCTGTGTAAGAAAGTCCCACCTCAGAGGGCGAGTTCAGGCTGTGCAGCTCTACAAGACGCTCTCGAGATGTACTGAGCTGAATGTGGAGCGCATCAGGAGGTGTGCGGGGCGTGATGGGGCCTCGGGAGACAGACTTGTCAGTTAATTAAGTCCAAGTGAAGCGCTGCCCTGTGTGAATGTATCTATGAACACTCTCAGCAGGAAATGTTCTGTGCTACGTGTCAGTGTTTCTTTTGTTGTTGACAAACAAGAGGTTCAACTTCTCACAGTTTCACCCAGAGCCTGGCGAGCGAGACCAATTTAGGCGCACATGCACTTCGGTGTGGGCAATATTAACAAAAATGAATATACCAATATTTAGGGGGACTTTCTCCAACGATGATCAAGTGATAGTTTTGCGTCAAAATGTGTCATCAAAAATATGCAATCATTTTCTTGAAACTGAAAAAGTGCAGAAAAAAATAACATGCTTTTTTGAGAGCTGGCGCATCAAGTATATTTATTTTTTTGCATTTTTCGGCAGCAGTTTTTGCAGCGTTTTGTTCATTGCTTTACTTTGAAGATATTTTAAATTTGTTTATCTTCCAAACAACAATTTCAGTATTATCTTGTAGACGATATATTGCCCACCTCAGTCTACATCCACTAATATTTTTCTTGGTAGCCTAAAATAATAATGCAGGCCTATATCCTATTTTTAAGTTAATTGTCAAATTAAATTGATATGTAAAATGTATGTTTGTAGAAGATGAATTAATAGAAGTGTATTGGCGATATGGCCAAATAATCTTATTACAATTTTCTTTAGTTTAAATCACGATTTCTTTGGTTTAGACCTAGTGATATTGGCCTAATTCACACATCACCACCGGGTAAAGTGCGGGCAAATGGAGCCGGCTCGCGAAAGAGCTGCACCGTGAGCGGAACTTTCGGATGGATGGATTAAGTGAAACTTATTGCACTGTTGCTGCTCATGCAGCAGGTTAAAGACGGAAGGATCGTGCGAACGTAATGTCATTGATAGAGGAAAGAGAAAAGACAGAAATGGAGCGACAGCGTGCACACAGGCACCTGCGCAAGAAGGCACCAGTCTCTTCCTCAATGATGTGCTCCTCAACATGAGCGACAATGAGTAAAAAAAAAAAAAAAAAAGACTTTTGCCACTCCCAAGAGGGTGATTATCCAATCGCCGTGCGCATTCACAAGCGGGGTGCACGCCGCTCTGGGCCGTTATGTCCGGGTAGGACACGGGTCTAACCCAGCGATTCTTCGCATTCATACATATGCAGCTACCTGGGTAAAGGCCGGGTGCAAGCCGCGTGGCATAGTATGTGTGAATTAGGCTCTATTGATTTAGTCTTGGCTAAGACCTGTCTGAGTCAGAGTTTCAGTCCTACATAGTTTTGACATGATTCCCTCATGGTTTTAGTCCTGGTTTAATCCTGGTTCAGTCTGTGTCCAGGTTTTGACCCGATCTATACCCAGTTTTCTCTCCATTTATTTCTGATTGAGTCCTTAGGTTTAGTCCAGGGTAGTCATCGTTTCATTCTGTACCTAGTTTAGTCCTTTGTTTGGTTTAGACTTTGGTGTCTGTGCTTTAGTCTGGTTTACTTCTTGGTTTGGTCCCGGTTTAATCCAGATGCAGTCCATGATATTATCTGATTTTAGATATGAAAAAGGGTCCGCACAACAAAAGTTAGCTCCCAAGAGTCTTTTATTATTACTCACACCACCTGATTATCTGATTTTAGGTCTGGTTTAGACCTAGTTTCCTCCTGGTTTAGTTCCAGTTTAGAACTGACAGAAGCAGTGAGCGGATAAAAGTATTTGAGCTACGTTAAACAAAAAAAAAACATCCGATCACAATTCCTGGTGCACTGAAAAAACTAAGAAGTAATCAACCCAAAATGTTGGTCTGAAGCTCTGGATTGAACAGCACTGTTTCCTTCTATTACCACTTTGTTTCCAACGTCACATGGAGCGCAAATGCAAATGGATTTTTCCCATAGTAATTCTCTTACCAAACACGCGGGTTAGAGCAATAATCTGGAAGTGAGCCTTGTCACGGCCCATTAGCTCGACTCCTGCGTGGATTGGCGTTCTTGCAGACTGTAAACACCCTGTTGGCCTGGTTACAAGAAGCTGCTGAGGAGGGAATATCACGTTGTTTTTTTCCCGGCCGCTAAGAGAGCATAACCGTATCAGTCCCAACATGGAAGACTGAACAGAAATACACCATGATTATGCGTTTTTGGTGCCGCTTTCTCCTCTGGTCAACTAGCAGAACAGTGTGGAAGCTTGGCATGATGTTGTTTTGGTGGATATCCCCTTTAGGCCCATCTCAGCAGTTGATTTGAACCTGTTCTCAGATTCATTAGTGACCTCTGAATAAATGATGTCCCACAAATAGTCCCATCACAAAGTTAAGCATTCATGTCCTGACAGAACATTATTCTCAATTTGTGTTGTTTGTTCCTGCCTAAGAATCAAAGAAAGGTTTATTCTTGTGGCATTGTTCCAAGGAAAGACTGAATTGATGGATGTTTGTTGTACAAATCTGCATAAACTGCCTTTTACACAATTTATAAATGAGTTGACGTTTACATTATTTCCCCTACTGCTTCCTGCCGTTGTGGCATTATGTTAAGTTCAACACATCCATAAATTAAATTCCAAATGTCTTCATTAGTCATGGTGGGATGACTAATGAAGTGGTGTTTCTGACATCAGGCCTATTACAACTATAAGGACATGTTTGCACTAGGTCTGAGCAATAAATTAAAATCATTTCATTAACTTATGCTTTTTTCTGGCAATATAAACAATATGGTGAAGTCGTGCTCGCTTTATGTCAGTCTTGGGAGTGTGTGTGATGTGGTTTTTCCCACTGCTGCCTCTGGTCCAGGCTTCTATGAAAGGGCATGTTCTGTGTGAATGTAATGAGCTCCCATTTCCTCATGTGAAAGAGCAGCCTTCATAAACTGTGTTTGCACTTGGATTAAAACAGATTTAAACCATAATCGTTCAAATGTGTACAAATTGAGATTAGTTTTTTACCGTTTTTAGCCCCATCACCCCTGCAGTTACTTTGTACAGATTAACCATGTTATCAATTTTGTATATTTTTCTACTTAATTTCGGTAAATAAAAATGAAATTTATATCAAAAACAAATGTTCTGAAAGAGCAGAGGCTGTAGCTTTGAGAAACTGCATTAACCCAACTACAAGCAAAATAACAAGGACCACTTTCTGCTCCAATTCTTTTGAGGACCACCGAAGCCACTAACTCGCCCGAACTCAAAAATACTTCGAAATTAGATATTATGATCATCATGATTAGGCCTACATCAAATGAGCCTGACAATGTGATCAATGAAACTGAATGGATTAATAGCTTATAGTTATAATATTAACAATAGATTTCTTTTTAAGAGCAAATGCTGTAGCTTTGGACTGTTCTTTTCATTTTACACTGGACTATAAACAGCAACTGTTAATGCAACATTGCAAACTGTAGTTTATGAAATTTACATAAAGCAAATCAAATCACTATTTTGCCAAATATCTCCTCACAGCAGCAGTTTTTCATTATTTTACTTAGGGGAGGGCCTTAATAGTATCAAAAGTGTAGGCTACTTTCTGAAGGAGTGATCTCACACCCTCCTCATCTGTCTCTGACTTCTTCACAATAAACCTCCTCCTGTGCGTACGTGTGTCCAGCGACACATGGAGCTGTGTGGCCCGCTGCTGAGTTGAAGGGGAAAGCGTCCAAGTTACAGACTGTGGCCGTGTGCATACGTGTAGCGATCGGAGCGAGCAGTCCGCGGTGCTGACCGTGGCTGAATGTGCCCTGACAGTGTGAGTCCAGTCTGGTGCTGTTGTAGTGAGTGTCGCGGTCAGCGTGAGATATCTGTGGGAGTATTTGACCGAGGACAGACAGGTGTGTGCTGCGAGTACACGGGCCACAGTGCACGCATTTGGACTGAAGGGTCAGTGACAGAAGGGCACACAAATATTGTGCTGCTTTTAAGACGTTTCTATAGTGATTTATTTCAATAAAGCCGTATGTTCAACCAGAGACCAAATAAGGGGCGCACCTCTGACTGTAGGAAAGAGCGCCACGGAGTTCAACAATGTGCTGAACCTAAGAAACAGTCTTTGTAGGGCAAAGTTGGCTATATTTTGTGTGTCTTAAAAATCTGAATTGAAAATTCGAGGTACATTGCCACTAAAAGCAATTTTATTTTAGTTTTCTTGCGGACCTCAAGGCGGTTTGAGAGGCACTGGGTTAAAGTGAGGACATGTGAGTACATCACGCAGACAATGAGCCGCCAAGAGGTCAAATCTATATCATGACAACACAGATGGGTCAGGTCACTATTGCCCAGGCAATGGTGATAAAACTCACTCATCGAACAGACTAAAAGTCATGCGAGCATCAGCTGTGCTTGAAGCCGTTCATCATGAACCTGCCTAGGCCTCCTCACACTCAAGGTGAGATGGAGATGGATGGAAAGTGACAGGGAGAGTGCATGTGTTCGAGAGAGAGGAGAAACTCCTCATTGATCGGTACTGCCTGCTGACATCGCAGTCTTTAGTTGGCACAGATGCCCTGTAGCTCTGGAAAACTGTAGCGTACACCTTATTTTCCATAACATTCAGAAATAAAACCTGTACCTCTACATAACAAAAGGCAAAAGCATGTACGGTTAGTTTGGTATTGTACTACATGTGAACGTGTCCTCTCTGACAGAGGAGCGATCACCGATGTCGTCTTCTGTTTTGGTGAATGGGAGGATAATGTGTAGCACAGGTTATTAAAATCGCACATCTGCTACAGCGCCAGCCTCCAGAGGAGCAATGCTCTGTTTGTAAACAATGGGTTTGCCTATCATTTCACTTATTTACTACATTCATGTTGCCGTTTCCAACCAAAGCTGCGGACGCAATGATATTGCAATCGTTCGTAAATGAAAGCTTAAATTGTCCTAGGGGGCATTCACCACTTCCTAAAAGCCTCTTGGAAAATGTTGAGTCAGTCTCTGATGCTTCACAGATTTATGTGTTTTTCTTCTAGTTAATGTGGAGTACTGTGTTACAACAAATTAAACTGTTTAACATTGTGTTAAGGTGAATAATATCTTTTTATTTAAAATCTGATAAAGGACAAAGATGCTATTGGCTTGTCATAGTTGACTTTTAATTTCCTGCGTTCATGTATTCCTCTGAATCCCAGACCGCGGTACATCCTTTGGGGCTAGCCCAGCTTTAAATAAACATCGGCAACCAGTTTTGGTCTCCATGGCAACACGAGCACATGCTGAAGAGTCGGTGATGACTGTTTAAAAGTGACCGTGATTGGTTCTGTTTCATAGAGTTTGGGACAATTCACTGTTGCCATGGAACTCCGCCATGTTTGCGGACAGTAGCAAACGCTGTGTGGACAAAAGAGCTGTGGATTAACTTAGCTGCAGAGTCACTGGTAAATACATCTAATTCACTGTAGTGTCAAAATGCTTTCATGTGAACCATTAGTTTCCATTAGTTTATCATGGATCAAAACTGCTGCAAATCCCATAATGCTTTGCAATATGACATCACGATCCTCAACTCTATTGAAGAACCTTGTAGCAGTTTTCATCATTGGTTTGGCATCTACATTGATGATTATACACTACAACATCATTTCCACAGAGAGGACGTTGGGTGGACACACAAAAATATGAAATTTATTTATTCCAATTGAGAAAGGTTAGCAATAAAATAAATATTAATGTCATTGGCTGTTTTTTATGTTTAGTAGCTGTTGCTTTGATCATTGCTATATTTCATAAGATGATACTTTGATTTATCTCACAATGTAGAAATTTACAATGGTCATAGCATGTAGTTTCCCCCTGGTCAAGTCGACCTGGAGGATTGTCATTTATCTCATGAATTGCCTCCATGTTTAATTCCATGTGACGAGTAACCCCCACAGTGGAGACTCTGTGTGTGTGTGTGTGGGGCAAACACAGATGTGGGCCTGTGAATAACCTGGTATCGAGGTCAGTGGGGTTGAGAAACACAATAACTGTAAGCTCCCTGTGACCCTGTCTCCTTCGTTACCCGGTTAACTGTTGAAGGCGCTCCAGGAAGTGTTGGATTGGTCTAGCCAGTGTAATCAATCCGCTCAAGCACGCTGAACATTTGTTTCCCTATTTCCTTGTTCACTTGTCTAAATGTTTTTCAAATCCACCCTTGAGCAGGATTTGTCAGCAGGGATTTTGCTGCGCATGCCTTCAATCCGGGACTGTTGGCTGAGAGCTTTCAACACTCAGTTATTTTTTTTCTCCTTTTTATGTAATTTGCGGCCTGTGCCCAGTTGTACTCCTTTTGAATCCCTGGACTTTTATAAACACGGTGCAATCTGCTGCCACGCCAGAGCGACCTGTGACCTGATTTTGGCGTTGTTAAGCCGCTGTCTGTTAGGAGCCATGTGACGCAATCTCATGAATCTGCCGGAAAGATGGACGCGTCGCAAAATCCTCTGTATCAGCCGGTTCTTCTGACAGATCGCAAAGGTCAACTGTCCAAGGTGGATCATGGGGGTTGATGATGATATTACTGCAATATTTTACTTGACTCTTTCAAAAAGGTATGTTTTGTTCGACCACAAATCAAAAGTAAGGGAAGGGAAAGGGAATGTTATTTGTATAGCGCTTTTCATATGACATAGTCACACCCAAAGCGCTTCACACATGAAAGGGAGGGGGCTCATTCACTCCATGCTGATGGTGGTAAGCTACTATTGTAGCCACAGTTTCCCCTGGGGTAGACTCACAGAAGCGAGGCTGCTCACATCTGCGCCAACGGTCCCTCCGACCACCACCAACCACTCACACTCGCATTGGGTGAAGTGTCTTGCCCAAGGACACAACAACAGTCTGCACCTGCAGGAGCCGGGATTCGAACCCCCGACCTACCGATCATGACTGTGTAATTGATTTTTCAGCGAATTGTGTCAAAGCGAGACTTAAAAATAAAAAAAACACACAGTCAATACCAAAACAAGGCTCAAATGGAACTACATTAGGAAAATTAACAGAACTTTCCATGCATTTGTTGTTTTAAGTTGAGTTGGGAACAGGATTTTCAGATGGCAGACCTGAGTGATTTTATATTGTGCCTTCTTGCGACATGAATATTACATCAACTAATATAATGATATGATATTTTTTGTGATATTTTGTGCAGCCTTAAATGCCTCTTTCCACATGTCTTCTGTGTCATGTCTTCTGTGTCTTCCTTCACTTAATTTCCCCCAGTTAGCGTGGACCTAGCAGAGGCAGAGCTGCTGTTATGTGCAACGTGAACCCTTGTTAGCTTGGCACAGCCAGGTAATACAATAGTACTTCTCATGCACAGGCCATCTGGGTTGTATTTCAGGGATGGAGGGGGAGGAGACTTGCACTGTGATTATATGCACGGACAAACGGCTGGCTTCAAGGGGAAAACAAATGAGGGCTTTAGAGCATCTTGTTAAAACATGGCCTCCTCAGCATTTCTGTCTCCATGAGCCTGCATGAATATTCTGGCACCTGTTCAGTAAGATACAGCTGTGGTAGTTTGCGATTTGATTTTCTTCTTTACTAGAGGGTTGTATTGTATGTCTATCTGTATGTCTGTTTTTTTGAAAGAGTTGTACTTTTTGAAAACCTTTGCTACAAAGGAAAACCCCTGGATGACTGAGAGTTTATACAATTCCTGTCTCTATTAGGGCTGCAACTATCGATTATTTTAGTAATCGATTCATCTATCTATTATTTACATCGATTAATCGAGTAATCGGATAAGTATTTCAATTGTATTGAAAAACTATTTCATGTCTTTAGAGCAGATTTGAAAGGAGAACCACATTTCTGATAGAAATAACACTATTTATTCTTAATTTCTCATTAGTTTGTCCCTAAAGACACTGATTGGTCAGTGTCCTGACTCCGAGAACCAAAATAATGAATGTTAAACATTAATAACTTTCACATCATCTACATATTAGATTTGGACATGTTTACATGACATGATCTGTGAAAACATATTCACCCTACCTTTTTAAAGAGACAGGGTTTTTCTAGTAATCGATTAATCGTCGATTACTCGATTAATCGTTGCAGCCCTAGTCTCTATGGAGTTTTATGTATGAAACCAGCCAGTTCTGAACTTTAGACCTCTCCAAAGTTATTCTTGTATGAGTCTTTTGCATAGTATTCATTCTCTCAAATGTTAAAAGAGCACTGGTCTCAAGCCGTAACTGTCGTATGTAAATGGAGATGCTAGTTACTGATTTTAATAACAATTACTCTCTGCTATTTTACAGTGGGTAACATCGACCACACAGGAAGATGGATGAGCTTCAGGATGTCCAGCTGACTGAGATCAAGCCCCTGCTGACCAATAAGGTAATGGGAAACACTCGCCAACAGGCAACTGTGATGCACAGGGACGGAGAAACCAGCAAAAGACCTTAATATAGCCCTTTCCCACTGGTACAACCTGCACGGCATAGTGCTCATCTACCCTTGTTTTTTACATTTGGACTTGGCGTACCAGACCAGGGCTGATCAGGGTGTTTTGGGTGTTTTCCTTTATTTCCACGTGCCAGACGCAGATTAAACTGGGTGAGCCAGGCCCAAGTTTTGGGACCGTCTTAAACCTTGGATCAAAGCGTGCTGGCCTGGTACTAGCATGACGTGAACAGACTGCTGCCCTCTGATTTGTCAGAGAAGAGAGAAGACAGCCCTCACAAAAACAGGCCCATCCGACCAGATTATTAGATCTATAATATATTTCACAATATTATATTGCAATTGTAAACATCTTGCCGATCAATGGCAATAGCGCTGTTAGCATAACTTTAGCTGCTGTTGTTAGCATAACATTAGCATAGCTTACCTTCGTAGTTCGTTTTAAGCAGCTTCTTTCCTTTAGTTTTTGTCTTGTAGCTTCAGAATCATTTCATAAAGTCCAAAATGCAGTATATCCACTGTGCTCTCATGGTGGCTTGCTTTCATTATTACATTGCGTTATTTACATGTGACCTCTCTCCTGAGGAGCTGCATCCGGTAAACCCTGCCCCCTAAAGAGTAGCCCACGGGTCATGTGGAAAAGCAAGACCCCCAGGGTAGTCTAGAAACCGAGGATTGCGCTCTGGGCTGGGTAGAAGCCGCTACACTGGAACAGGGCCAATTGTGGGACTGTCTCTTCCCAGAACAAAGCCACATTGATACTAACATGGCGTGAACTGATGCCGTCTTCTGATGGAGAGCGAAGACGGTCCTTTGAAACAGGCATGCCATACGTGATCTAATATTTCATACCACGGTTTTAAGGTGATTTTGACGATCGATAACTTTAGCCGCAGTTAGCATAACATTACGCATGTTAGCTTGCCTACATAGTGGTCTGGTAGCCGCTTCCTGCCTCTACTTTAGGGCTTGGCACGTCTGAATAATTTCACACAGTTCATCAAATTGCAGTATATGTCCACAGTTTTACAGGCTTTTTTGTAGCTACTTTCATTTTAGTGTTGTGTGCATCATGTTTTCTCCGTAGGACCGTCTGCTGCTACAGAATACAATTTAAAGACTATTTGGACTAATTCGAACTGCTTCCGCATTAGAAGAGGTTGCCTGTCAATTAGTGCAGCCAAGTCGTTCTTCTTTGCAATGATCTTGTCCCATTTTTCATATTGTATCACTGTCTGGCCCAGGCTCACCAGTCTGCCATAAAAGGTGTGACCTCCCTTTACAGACAACCTTTAAAAGTGATTGACCTAAAGTGCATCAGGTGGAACTATTGTCAAATTTCAGAAGTGCTCAATCTATTGAGCTCTGAACATTTAGTAAAATCTGTTTTTGGATGTGTTCATGGCCTTGCCCCAGATATCACCAGAGGTACAGTATGATCCAAAGATGTCAGCCTTGCAGTTTCAGCACAAGAGGCGCTGCGAGACCAGCCCGGTGCAAAACGTAGTGTAAGATCTGGGACACCATACTTGCTGAATTGAGCCATTGCTTGTAAAATCAAGCAATGGCTCAAATTAAATCTGTGATCACCATTGCAATTAAAAGTTATTGTATTTTATTGTACATATATTGTGTGTATGTTGCTTGTTTTGTTTAAAGTGCTTATTTTAAATAGGGATGATCCGATGGTCGTTGCTGTGGCCGATATCCGATATTTGCTGATATTAATAACATTTAAAATCTATATCAAGACCGACTCACATGGAACAAAGTTCCTAAATTCATCATTGGTAAAAAATGATAATGCAATGTGACTTTGGCTGGTTACAGCGGTTCACTCTTTTGAGACTTTGATGCTATTAAAATCCTGCTTCCTCTTGGGGACATTTTTTAGTGAATTTGTGTTTGAGATTCTTTATTTATAAAGAGTTATAACTCATTTCAGTACATTTGAATAAACTGTTGCCCCAGTCAGATCAATCGCCTATCTGCGCTGCTGCAGGCTCAAGTGCGCTGTAGACAAACAGCAGGTAACTGGGACAAAAATATCGGAGGGGTATTTTTCCATATCGGACCGATACTTCAAAAATGTGCAAATATCTGCCATATGATATGACCATCCCCATTTTTAATATTTTGTAATTATAACTTGGATTGATGATCGTGTCTGTGGAAAGTATTCATCTTCGTTTTAGGGTTATTTTTGTTTAACTGACATAGAGGGAAACTTCCATAGGATTCTGACTCACTTATTTCTCATTGGTATAAAATGGTCGTCACGGCAACAGTTGGATTATTTACCCCTACGTATGTCACTTCCTGCACCTATGTTCAATGAAGGGGGTATCTCACCGGCGGAGACGTCGGTTGCGAACTAGTCCGCTAAGTCGCCACAACTGAATCAAGACGTCTCTGAGACCTGATGGAGACTGGCAAGAGTCTCCAAATAGTCTCCGAAGAATTACAATTTGCCGCAACTCCCTCGCCGCCAAGTCGCCGCAAAAGTCGCAAACTAGTCTCCAGGCCTGTGAGATAGGCCCTTAAAGGCTGATTTTCTTCCTAGTAGTAGAATGAAATTTGTTTTTTCATCCTTTAGTATTGTAAACTCAGGAATTCGTGGACATATAGGTATACTGTACATGTAAAAATTAAACAGGCTACTCTTCATGCATTTCTGTCACTGTGGCCCAAAAAAGTGACGCTGCAAGTTGTAAAATGTGATTAGAACTCATCTCTATGAAGAAATGGGATTTTAGAAATGTGTTAGGAAAGTTAGGATTGTTTTTGGACCACATACATCAATTTAATTTACTCTCAACCTCTTTCATTATTTATAACAAAAAAATCAAATATAGTGCCTTTAAGAAAGATTAAAAAAACAAAAAAAACATAAATCTTAGTTTAATTGTATTTACTATGTTTCTGTAAAAAATGTGTGTAATGTGTCCTATGCACTTTAAATGTCTTTATGCCTTAAGGTCCAAGCCTGTGAAGTATCTGTTAGCTATAATGGCCTATGAACATGGCATCACTTTCTGTAACAATGCTTTTTGTTCCGTCCCTATCAAATACATACAGTATATGAATGAAAAAAACATGGAAACGGTACAGTCTATAGTAGAGTATAACCATGTACCGTGCCCTGGACCATGTAGGGTTGAAACGTGCTGCATGGAAAGACTTGAAGTGCAAAAGCATGCTACGCAAAGCCCAGCTCAACGACTCTTTATGTCAAACCGATGTACTGTACAGGGCAAGGCATTCCCACACTGCGCTTCCATTCGCTGTAAATAATTCATAACTCACTGGTTTCAAGTGCAAGCTGATAAAAAGAAACACTACTGAATTGGGTGAGGAAACGAGCGAGGAATAAGCATATAATAATAAACCATGGATTTGGCAGAGGCTGTAGTGAAATAATGCAGCTAGATCAAAAGAAAGGAGTCTCATCTTTATTTCGGAGAGCCACGGAGAACAGCGCAGGGGGAAAAAAATCTCCCAGGCGGATCAAAGCGCTCCCACTCCATGGTCTTTCTCGCTCCGTCTCAGCGGCTGATTAGAAAACCCGGCTGTCAGGGCGAGCGTTTTGTTCTCTCCTGAAGCATCTTTTACAGACGGTCTGGGGGGTACGCTACATCAGATTAGGAGAAGCTTATGATGTCTCGGGGGGATTATAATTTGGGGCCAAAACACTGATGTTGGAACGTCACTTGAGAACAGTAGCAGAAAGATGAAGGGCACTGACCGATTACTCCCTCTAGTGGCTGGCTCATTAGAAAGTCAAGTAGGTCCAAAAAGCAGATGGAGAGGTGTAGTTCACGGCTTATGTAAAAAAGGGGATTGTGTCGACTGAGGTAGCAGCAGTAATCGGTAAGTCAAATTGAATCTGGTGATGACGCAGCATGCGTGCAAAATCAAACCGTGCGCTGACTGCTGCAGCATTGTAACCATGACAACTGTAATGATCGGACCAGCGATTACATCAGCCTTCAACAGAGGTTACCAGTAGGAAATTACCAGCTGTCTAACTGTAAGGAGTGAACAATGAAGGCTAAAAATAGTTTCCTTTTAATACATTTTAAGGTCTTTGCCGTTTTCATTCATCTTTTGACACTTTTTTTCAGTGGATGGATATTGCCTTTACCAGCGATAGGGAAAGGGAAGGAAATCTTGACACTTTCCACATGATACAGTCCCCCAAAAGTGCTTCACATGGGACATTACAGGAAGAATAAAAGACGCATGAATAAAAGGTACAACAATTGACTCACATCTGTCCCCTCATCACTCGGTGTTAGAGAAGAAACGGTCTGGGACCCATCTCCATCCCACTTTTCTACAGTTTGATACGAGTTGACAGAGATTGAGCTTTTGCCAAGTTGTGGCTTCATAAATATAAACGCCATCTGCCTCCAGGCACATGCTGATCTGGTCTGCATTTGAATTGCTGTCCTCTTTGTTTACTGTTGCCCGTTCTCCTCTTCACTACCATGCGTGCCCAGAAACTAAAAATAATAATGTTCTGTCAAAGCGCAAATTTCAGCTCAGGAGTGTGAACTAGTAACTCTGGTTGGTTACTAATACAACAGCCCGACAAGTGCCCTCTGCTGGGAGCGTGACTGAATCATTGAGGGCAGTGCTGCTCAACTGGAACTGTGATGTCAGGAGTCAGGGCCGAACATGATCCTAGGATGACAAGCGCGATCCAAAGAGGAATTGAATTTGTTTTATATGTAGAGGGAGGCAATATTTAGTACACAATATAATTTTAGTTTGGAAGATATGCAAATTTACAAATTCGATTTATATTTTCAATGTCAAGAAACTAAAAGCTTCAAAAAGTACAAATTAAATCTACACAGCGATCCAAATTCAAATGTTTGCCAGCAGTTTTTGCATATTTTTGCAAAAATATCACTTTTATTATATTGTTGTTTCGAGAAAGTCCCCCAAAATGTAGAGAAATACATTTTTCTTACTATCGCCCATTCCTATTTATATTATCATGTTGTATAAAATACTGTATTTTCCCCACATATTAATTATTGCACAAACATTATGATTCACCAGTTGGGATGCACTGATTTAGTATTTAAACATTTCTGAGCTTTATCGGGTGACAGTGGCTCAGTTGGTAGAGCTGGTCATTCTATGACAGACTGTTATAGTGTCCTTGGGCAAAACACTTCACTCCCCTTTGCCGATATGTAACTGTGGTTGGTGGTGGCCGGCTGATGGCCCAGATTGACAGCCTGTCTTCCACTGGGCAGCTGTAGCTACAATGATCGCTTAAGTGTGCAGTGTTTTTAAGTGTCCAGAAAAGTGCTTCATAAAACTAATGCTTTATTATGTCTTTTTATGTTTTCTTTCAGAACGGACGCAACTTCCAGGATTTTGACTGCCAGGTAATTCTTTTGACTGTACAATATTATTTTAAAGGCACACCGCATAACATGCAGTTACCCAATAATTAGAATAAAATACAAGCATTTATTTCATTAGATATTCTGTATTGTTGAAAAAAATTGAGAAAAATGGACAAAAATGTGCCTTTGCTGTGGGCTCACCTCCTAAGACCTGGTCCTGACCTGTAACTTTACTGGGAGTGGGGACGTCTCCAGCTCGTCTCCATGGAGATTAGAGATGCACCGATCCAGCTTTTTTGCTTCCGATACCGATACTTGGGGTTTGAATATCTACCGATACCAACCAATACTGTGAAATTTTCACAAAACTAGGTTTGTAGATGACATGTTTGTTGTTTGGGCAAAGAAACTGCAGGTGGGTGGATTTGCTGTGCGTGAAAAAGTGACTGGTTCTTGTTACTTTAAAGGAACAGGCCACTATTTCCCATACTGAGATATGTTCTTACTTGAGCTTAGACGAGTTGTACCTGTCTTAGCATATTCCTATGCTAAGACATAGGATATAGCATATTCTAAATGCTAACAATATCTTTGGTCTTTATGCGTGCCGTCAGTCATGCACAGACAGGTACGCATCAACTTGTCTAAGCTCAGGTAAGAACATACCTCAGTATGGGAAATAGTGGCCTGTTCTTTTAAATAGACTACTTCCAACAGACAGTATTCTGATCATTAATGCATTATACATACGTTATCAGTGATACTGTAACGGTATTTCTTAAACTAAAATGCAAACACTAGTGGCCAATATTAACCTATTTCACTCCTTTCGGTGTGACTCCGTCATAGCTTCTGTGGCAGCTCTGACTGGTTGAAGCTAGCATTAGCATACTGCTAGCTGCTGTATTTTATGCAGTGATCAATAGTGCTATTGCTATGGATTAAGAGCTTTCAAACGACATACAGCATATCCACATTCACTTCAATTAAGTTGGTGAAAGTATCGGTTCAGTATCGGATGTTTGGAATCGATTCCCGCTATTGTAATTTTGATATGGGCTCTGATGCCAGTATCGGATCAGTGCATTCCTAATGGAGATGTTGACTAAAGGCGGCTAAATATGGAATTTAAGTAGGTCAGGTCCTCATCCAAATCCATTCTTTGCGACCCACTGCAAAAATAGAATGTTCTGTCTTTATTAACATATTGTGTTTTGTATTGCTGGCAACATATAATCCAAAAGGTTACACAGTGTACCTTAAGTAATCACAATGAAATAATTGAACTGCTTAATAATACTGTTCATGGTTTTATTTTTGTAAACATTTTGTGATTTTTGTGATTTATGGTTTTGGATTGAGATAGATGGAGAACTTTAGTGTTGATGGTGCTGTTTTGTGGCTTAAACCTTGAAACTAAAGCTTTGATAAAAGCTGTTTGACAGTATGTCACGTTTCCTATTCGTCTGTTACTGTTGTCGGGTTTGTATCGTTCAAGTGCTGAACTGCGAGTGAAACTGACAGGTTTGAGACTGGAGTGACCAGTGTGTAGTCGTGTGTATTGTTTGTGTTGTGTGTCTATCTAAAACTCCACATAGACCAGTATCCTGCACAGAAACCTGCATTGTCGTTTTTAGCTCGGCTTTCTGTGCACCTCCAGCCCCAGAGAACGCCTAAAATAACTCTGCTGATATTTGGCAGAATGTTTAACCCTTTATGGTTCTATCTGTACTGTAGCATTATGTTCTTTTCTTGGATAATGTTGTGAACGCGCTGATTTCCACACTCAAGGCTGCTGCTTACTGCTTAGCCTGATTCATTTTAACACCGAAAGTTGTCATGATGCTACGTCGCGACTTTGCCTTTTGATCTGGTTCCAATCTCCTTGTTGTGAAGTGGCCCAGAGGTGTAGCATGGTTTCCCGACAATCCGGGACACACGGGGTTAACACTTTCATCCCCGTCTCACTTTCTGCATCACTTCGAGCATCCCACCGGAGCTAAATATAGCCTCTGCAGGAGAAGCGTGAGCATGCTGCCCCGCTAGGAGCGCGCTGCGGCCGCATCTGCGTTCCTCTGCATTGTCTGGGAAACTCATTTGCTTTCATACGGTGCACCACTTTCTTAAGCAGCTTACATTCCAGAGATCGGTTTGCTTTATTTTCATGCAAAGCTCTGTCTGCTGCGAGATATATCGGGTCATCCTTTTCCCGCTATATGACCAATTTACACCAGGTTGTGTTAAATTGTATGACTGAAAAGAAATGTCTGGTACAGAATCTTTGAAATGTCCTCAGAATGGTCAACATTATTCCCCGCGTTACACAATTTGAAAGTAAAGATCTCTTCAAAGATGAGATGTGAATGAACTATTTTGTTGGGGCTCTCCCTGGTAGCTTATGTGACACCGCTCGCATGACATCGTTCCATTTCCCTTGTTAAGCAGTTGCAGCAGATTGTCCATAATGTGAGACGTGGGGGAGGTGATCTGTACCTCGGTTGTGACATTCCCGCAGCTGGAGGACGAATCCGGCTCCCTCCTCTTCATCTCTGTGCTCCTTTTGCGCCCTCTGCTGTTTTTGAAGCGTAGGTGTGTCCTATTATTACAGCGGCGTTTGATTCTGCAGCTGACTGGGCTTTCAGACAGTCAAACTGCATAAATCAGACAGTCAAACTGCATAATTCAGACAGTCAAACTGCATAATGGCTATTGAGCCTTTAATTTCAACAAATACACGTTTGCATTATCCAATGAGTTTTTTTCCCCTCATATACTATCTAATAAAATAATGATGATGATGATCTTATATGGTAATTTTAGAAACCACAAGGGAATAGAAAGAGAAAAAGAGAAATCAGAATAGGTATTTTGGAGTAAAAATGTCCCTTTGTACTGATATTTCATCTTATCCATTACATTTTTAACAGTTTAGTTAATGTTATATGTTCATGTTCAGACTAGAAGCACACAAATTGTAATTTCCTATCCTAATATCTTGCTTAGCTTCTTTTTAGACTATGGTGGACAAAATTAGACCATGGGGGGCCACCGTAGTTTCTGTTATTAATGGAAAACACTGCTTTACACGCTCGTGGGTCTCTTAAGTAGGGTTGGGTATCAGTTGGGTTTTATCCAATACCGGTGCCTACTCTTTATTTTTTAAACAAAAAAACGAAACCGCTTTGTCAAAAAACAATACCCTTTATTTCCAGGGCCAAATTGAACACAATAATGGTCATTTATTCAATAAAACACTGTTTCTTTCACTGTTTTTATCATTTATTTGAGCTGAAACACCTAAGTCACTTTCTTTAATCCAGTCTCAGACCCACCAGGCAGACAAATTTGCTTTCTTAAAGAAAATATTTTTTCGGTGCCTGTTTTCGGTTCCAATTTATTTTTCGATACCGGTAGTACCTTAATTATTTTTTCGATACCAGTACGGTACCCATCCCTACTCTTAAGAGGAAACCAGTAGGAGGAGTTAACCTCTAAGTCCCACCTCTCTTAGTACTAAAGGTTGGCGAAACATCTTCACCTATTCACACGTATGGTATCACAAACTGTTTTTAGGTAATAACGGTATACAAAAATGGTAGTACCGAAAAAAATATTTCCTTTTTAGAGCAAGTTTTGATGCCTGGCAGGTCCTCAGACAGCACTCAATAAAGTTGCTTGGTTAATAATAAAAAATAAACAGTTTTTTATGGACTCTAGATGACCAACAATTTAGTATAGGCATCGGAAAAGTATTGTTCAGGTACCGGTATCGTTAAAGTGCTGATATCAAGAAAAATCATGTGATAAGCCCATAGTCTCCAAAAGAACTGGTAGCTTTGTCCACAATACGTCACACAATACTGTAGTGGGTTGTGTGGCCACCTGGTCCACGTGGGTTTTGGAATAAAGGATGACATGCAATGCGGTTTTGACAGTAATTCCTAGTTATGCCAGCAGAGGGCGCCACAGTCATATATTTAACTGCTGCATTGTAACGGTACTAGTATTAGATGCTAAATGCATGGATGCCTTTCCTAAAATGAATGCTTTATTCAAATATATTATATATACATTTCTATTTGAGGAGATTTTAATAAACTTTTTCTTGTTATGCCTCTGTATTTCTACACGGATCCCATGCTTTATCATGTGAGTGCAGCACTTTGGCAGAGCAGAGCTTATGGTCTGATCCTTTAAAGTTGAATGCAAGTCTCCCACCAGTGGCAGGGGCTCAGTGGCTTGATTCCAACATTTTTTGCGTGTATGTCATTGGCTTAACTCTGTAATCACTGAACTGCTGACACTTGATGAGTCATTATGGTGCACCACTGAGACACTTATTCTACAACCTGTGTCCTTTCTGGTTCACCACCATTTATTAATATCAGCCAACATTAGCATCCGCACCTGTCCGACCTAGACCTCATTTCTTCCTGGTAGTGAAATGAACTTTGTTTTGCCCTCCTTTAGTGTTATAATAAACTCAGAGATTTGTGGAAATAATACGGCACTATCTCTACATATAAAGCATCTCTGTTAATTTCATGAGTTTACAAGCTACTTTCTTACATTTCTGGGACAGTGATCCTAAAAAGTGCCCCGCAAGTTGTGAAATGTGCTTATAAACTAATCTCTTTGACGAACTGGGATTTTAGAAATGTGTTTGGAAAGTTAGGAATGTGTTTGGACCACAGCTATCATTTTAATTCACTCGCTTCCTCTTACATTATTTGTAATTTTAAAAAAAAATCTGGTTTAGTGCCTTGAACATAAAGTGTGGACATTTACTGTATGAAGCACATCTCTCTGGATCTGATTCTGAATGTGATTTCTGGTTAGTTCCTGGTGTTTCTCAATATCTCAATATTTTGAACATACATTTTGTTGATGTAACATGGCTCCTTCATCTGTAGCTGTCAGAGCAGACCTCAAACCAACAAAGTCCCACCTTCTCAGAGCTGGTCTATGTGTGCTATTGGCTCCCCGCTGGCTCTGTCTGATGACAAAGCACGCAAGGAGTGGTGGATCAATAAACTACATGGCTCAGATAACCTACACACGGCCGACGAACTGTCTTGGGTTGTGTTTCAATATTTAAAATCCATTGTAAACCAAAGTAATGTGCATGTACAGTAAGAGCCACGACATGCAGCGACCTACAGGCTTCAGAAGGTCATTGCTGCCTCACTTCACTGTGATTCATGCCCTCTTTGGACGTATCGTGATCTGATCCGTTCTTCCCGAGCGAGGGTGACACCGTAGTAAACACACTCCGCCATTTTGCTGATGCGGAGCTCGGGGCGCACCGTCAAAGTCAGCCTCGGCAAAACGGCACGAGCATGTGATGCTGGCTCCGCTGCGTTTTCCTGAATATCCTTGCTGCACCCCGTTACCCTCCCCCTCCCCTCTTCCTCAGACCCCACCCCCAGCCGCTACCCACCTGACCCTGCGCAATCCAATTAGACGTGGCGGTGGCTGGGTGTACGGACGCGCAGAGACTACCAAAGCACAAACTGCAGTCTCACTCTCCTTCAGCCACCACCCCCTCCTACTCACCTCCTCAGTCTGTCTCTCTCTCTCTCCCTCTCTCTCTCTCTCTCTCGTTTCCCATCTCTCCAGCTTCCCATTCAGATTATCCACCCTCTTCTGTCTTTACCCTAACCCTCCCGCCCTCTCCCCTCCTTTCCTCCTTCCTCCTCCTCCTTTTGGAAGCCTTCAAAGCTGCCCAGCACGCCCTTCTTGCACATAGCATAACGGGCTCCCTTTGCCTTCTGCGTGGGAACAACATGTCAGCTGTTTTGGATTTGGACCAGCTCGCATGCTCCGGGAATGGAGTGGTGAGTGACAATCCTCGTCCTCCGCTGGAGCACCTGGCTACTTCTCATTAGAGGGACAGTTGCGCGGTGGGCTTCAAAAGATGCGTTTCTGCAGCTGACTGGGCTTGTAGTGTACTCCAGTGTTTTGTCTGTCAACACCCTTTAGCCTCAACTTGGGTTATTTTTTCTCAGCAGTTGCTATTGTTGTTTAGTATTTATGCAGACGGTGTAGGTAGAGCGTGCATGGTGTTACTGGTGCATTAACATAAATCTATAGCTGCACTGTATTGCTTTAGTGGACTCGCCATATATTAAACCAGGACATGTATGTACTAGCGGTCTGCAAGTTTTTCAATTGAGACAAAAGTGCTTTAAAGGTAGTATTAAACATAAACGCAGAGAACTCTTCCATTCTCTCTTCAGATTTTAGTTTAATGCAAGGTCTCACGGTCTCATGTGGAGAGCAGCCGTCCCCTTCGTCGTCCCGTGTGTGAGGTTGCTGTGTGCCGTTGAGCAAGTGGTAATTCACAGCTCGTTTGTGCCCCCTGGTCTTGCTCTGAAGTGATTGATGCAGCTCCTGTCGGGGTGGGGACAACAACAGGGGCAAGACCGTGGGACGGGGAGCGATGACACAGCTCTTCTTTTCCCACAGCTCTATGTGTGGAGCAAAACTAAGAACACACTTTCTCCCCAAGCAGTCGTCTGTCTCCTTGCCATCTGCAGTGTGCATCCAGGATTGGGATGCTGTAAAAAAAGCTGCAGTCTCCTGCCCCACCCGACTCGCTTGTGCCTGTAAAGCACATCCATGTATATTTGTAACCAGACACACGTGGATGGGGGTCAATAATGGGAGATGAAACGTGTGGATCAATACAGCAGCTAAATCTTTCCTGGAGCCTCACTATGGCCTGAGCACTTTGTTTGTGCTTGGTCACAGCTGGAGGAGCAGGATAAATGATTGCTGTGCACCCTTTTCTTTTAAGACACACCCTTCTGTTAGTCATGTAGTGCTCCCCTGTCCTCACCCTGAGCTTTCACGCTCCAGTTGCTGGCAGCCACTTCCAGATTCTGAAGTCGTCCTATCTTTTCATTTCCTGACTTTGGATACATTTGTTATGCAGTGCACACTCATCATATGTGGACAAATGTGTTTCTGCTGGTTCATTGTCAGATGTCCTTGACTCTGCCCTTGTCTAAGAGACATATTTTCAGTTAGTGCAGCTGATTCTTTCTTGTCCCTCTTAAACAGGTGTTTTTAGCCTCCACCAGGCCAAAGCTGGTGCATATTTGTATTATCTGTGAAAGGCCTCCAAGGGTGTCAAGGCCTCGAGTCAGCACGCATGACTGCAGGGTACACTATTGTGGCTAGTAAGGCTCTGTGTCGTTTATGTTTTGGTTTTTCTATCGGAGAGCCAGGCTTATCTCTAAACGAGCAGAGACTTTCAGAGCTAATGCCTAATTTGTTTCAGTCAAAATTAATAATTTTCCTTTCCTGCTGCTGCATCTGTTGCAAATGTGTTACAAATCACTGCAGACCTGTCCTTCGCGATTTATGTTTGAGCACTTCTAATGAGACTGTGACAAACCTCATCCATCAGGAACTTTGTCTGACTGTTGTAGCCTGGGCTGACTTTGATCACACAGCCCACTGATAATGACTGCCCCACTGCAGCCAAGCACACGGCTCACATGCTGTCCTTGTGTTGCTCTGAACTCAAATGGCACAGTTGTACAGCGGAGCCATTGATTGTGTGTGGATTTTGGTGAGACCCATCAGCCACTGCATTGGGAACCTCTCTCCAAAGGGAAAAATGTGTTCAGAAATCCCTTTAGTCAGTGTTTGTCCAAGGGCACAGAGGTTGTGTGAACAGTGGCTCGAGGTGGTGATGCATGATTTGCAGTAGTAGTAATCTGCTTGAAACGCAATTGATGATTTGCTGTGTACTAAAAAATTATAATGGTTATTTGAAAGGCCTTTGTATGCCCCCTATTCAACCCCTTTTGATTTTTAAGTTCAGTGTACAATGTAAAATTGAATTATTGAAGTTAGTTTGGGTCAAATGCAACACTGCACACTCTGTTGGAACCAGGACCAGGAAGTTGTGTGATCAATGTCTGTAAATCTATTGTACTGTCTAAAATAATGTTTCTGAAAGGACCTTTATGATTCTGTGTTCTTTGAATAGAATTGCTCAATAAATGGCCTTGTTTTTTGTTCTTTATCAAATTGTTATTTCGTTGACCTTTTCTGACGGACATTCACTTTCCTTGCGTCTACAGGAGCATGACATAGAGACTCCTCATGGCGTCCTCCATGTGACCATGAGAGGTGTGCCCAAAGGCAACAGACCGGCCATCCTCACCTACCACGACATCGGCCTCAACCGTACGTCCGCCTCTTCCACTTCTGAACCTGACCCTTCTATATTGTGTTATTTATTCCTGCTTATGCTGCTTTTCTAGACAAGTCATGCTTCAACACTTTGTTCAATTATGAGGACATGCAAGAGATCACGCAGCACTTCGCCGTGATCCACGTGGACGCTCCTGGCCAACAGGAGGCTGCCCCCCCCTTCCCCAGTGGGTACGTGTCTCTCCGTGACATAGACAGATGGACGGGCTCGCATTTCATTTCTACTATGAGTAAACTACTTGATTTGATAAGTGCTTTTCTGGCACCGAACCCCGCTGTAAAATTAATGAAACAAAGTGATTAAACTTGATTGAGAAAATAAGCCGACTGTTGGTGCTGGCAGTAACTTTGACGTGCCTGTGCTCAGATACCGCTACCCCACCATGGACGAACTGGCGGAAATGTTGCCCTCGGTGTTAACTCAGCTCAAGTGAGTGGCTCTCTCCCGGTGGCGGCTGATAAATGTTCACGTGCATAAACCGACTATTGATTTGCTGATCCGCGCTAACTGCGTCTGTCTGCAGGGTCAACACCGTGATCGGGATTGGCGTGGGAGCCGGAGCGTACACTCTCACTCGCTTTGCTGTGAGTAGCTAGTATTTTGTTACTGTCTTTTAAAACCCTCTGGAGTCTCATATCCCGGGGCCACGATATGAGAGCCGTGACACCCACGTCGCCACCGCCTTTAGCGAATATCTCCGCGAGTAAATGTCTTAGAGACTTACTGTTTTTTGCATTGGAAAGAGGAGGGTTGAGGCTTTAAAACGAGCCCACCCATGTCCTTCTACAAGCTAAAACTGCTGACTCTGCACTTTTTGACTTTTTCATCCTGAAAATCTGTCTCTGGTCAGCTGCTATTTTGTTTTCTGTTTATATAGAACATGGAGGACAAAAGTATGGAGTAACATTTGTGCCAAAAATGAGCACAACTATGGGGTAACATTTAGGACAATTTATTTTATTTTTTTTCTCAAAAATGAGTATCTGGAGAATAAACACAGATTTCACATAGAAGGTCAGGTTTATAGCCTTCAATGTTTATAGAAACATATTTTAGTGGAATAATAACCAAAAAAGTGCTATGAGCGCCGACATTTTTTTTGTGATTTTTGTCAAAAATAAACTTTCTACAGTAACTACAGCCTTTATCTTCCATCTCCTGGACCAAGTCTAATCCACAAAACATTTTCTAATGTTTTGTGCCATATACACAGCCATATATGTTGATCTTTTTGCACATAGGGGAAGAGTGAGGTGAGAAATTCAATTCAGTTTTTAAGTTGTTTTTCTGCTTCTATCATGATTACTCCATTGATATGACTCTACTACAGCATTCAGATGATACTAGTTCAATTTGTTATGAAAATGAAGAGTCCAAGCACTTGATGCACCATGAGGACGTGTTTCAGAAGCAATAAAACAAAAAAATACCAGGTCGAAAATACAAATAAAAAATGCCCCAAGACCTCAGAGGGTTAAAAAGATTCATGCTGGCTACGATGTACATTCCTCACACACTGAAGCCGCAGCTTCCTGGCCTTTGACCAGAGCCAGGGCGCGATGATTTCAGTGAACGCAGCGTTTCACTCGTGCCCGTTCTCATTGGCTAAAAAAAGCACAATCTGTGTACACTGGAGCAGAAGATAGTAGAAGTGACAGAGAGGAGCCAGGGAGTGCCAACAGATGAATAATGAAAAAGAGAAGATGGGGGATGAACCAGGGAAAGGAAGGACTTATCTCAGGCTGACTTCTTTTGTGAAGAAAAACTGAATACTGAAAAGCATTTGCCCAAGACAGCCAGGTACAACATGTATTTGTTTACTCCTAGATTTATTACAGCGCATTATATATTGCATTTGCATCAACTTGAAAGCACAATCAGCAATCTTTGTATGGAGAGGAACGTTTAATTTCCCAAATGCCCAATCTGTCAACAGGCATTTTCAAACCCACTCCCTTTAATTTAGCCTGTGATTCACCGCTCATTATTCCATTTCTTGTGTTGGAGCCAACGAGCTGCTAGGTGCATTTTGTATTTCTGTAAAATGTGCAAGCAAATGTAGATTATTATCTATTTAAGCATCGTCAAAAATGTCTCCAGTGAAAGTAGTTGCAATAACATCAGGGTTCCGGGGCTCGTCTTTTTTCCTTCTGCCCGCTGACTTATGTCTGTGATTCTTAGCTGAACCACCCCAGCCTGGTGGAGGGGCTTGTGCTCATCGACATTGACCCCTGTGCAGAGGGATGGATCGACTGGGCCGCCTCAAAGGTCAGCGCAACCACAGACAACATAAATAATTAAGTTTCTCTTTTGCACATGTTTTAAATGGACTTTTTGTAGTGATTGCCATCAAACATATTGTGGCGTCACTAAATGATTTTCATTTCTATTTCTTGATCTAACTTGTGTGCAGCTTTCCGGTTGGACCAGTAACTTGGTGGATATCGTCATGGCTCACCATTTCAGCACTGTGAGTTTATCACATCTTTCCTTGTGCTTTTGCTCATTATTCTTGTCCTGACCTTTATTCAGTAATAGACTGAAACAGTAGAAGAACCAGACGTCTTGATTTCCCTGGATGCCCAAAACTCATCTCACTCTATCACATTTTAATTAAACTGTTTCTGTCTTGTTAGGCCTCTCTTGGATCTAAGCATAGTTTCCACATGCAGTGTTGTTGTGTGTTTTTGTGTTGAAGCTGCTGCTGAATCTAAAAGCTTATTTTCTTTATTAGGATGAGCTGACCGATAACCAAGAGCTGATGCAGACCTACCGTCTACACATCGCCCAAGACATTAACCAGGACAACCTGGCCCTCTTCTGTGGATCGTACCAATAGTAAGATAAACTCCATGCATTTGTTCACTTCACTTTACGAATACTAATGGGCTATTGCCACACTCATTTTCTAACTTTCTTTGTAGCCGACTGGACCTGGGGATCGAGAGGCCCATTGTTGGTCTGAATGAACACACTGTCAACACACTCACGTATGTTTACTTCCAACAGCAGTAGATCTGTCCTCATTGTTCATAAACCGAGCCGTGTAGGACATTCCTGCTAAATTAAATATTCACATGTCCCTATATCCCTTTAGATGCCCTGCTTTACTAGTGGTTGGTGACACGTCTCCAGCTGTGGAGGCTGTGGTGAGTTCCAAATCCATTTTAAGTCTCAAAATATTCATGAGTGGAAATCCACACAGCTTCCTCTCTAAATCCAAATGTCTTTTCTGTTTCAGGTGGAGTGCAATTCTAGATTAAATCCCACCAAGACCACACTCCTAAAGGTAAATGTTGATTGTTATGGTAGAATATGTCTCGGTGAATTGCTGATGAGAACATTTGTGTTTTTGCAGATGGCTGATTGTGGAGGTCTGCCCCAGGTTGTGCAGGTAAATGCATTTTCAGACATGACTCTAAACCATGTTCTTTTTGCAAAGCACTCACTTGTGTATTTTGTTTACAGCCAGGAAAACTAGCCGAGGCCTTCAAATACTTTGTCCAGGGCATGGGCTACAGTAAGTAAATATTGCCTTTTGTTTAGGAATTCAATATTTCTAACAGGTTTTGGGTCTGACGTCTTTGTGGTTAAGGTTGGTGTTCAAGTTCACGTTGAACTTCCTGTTTACATCAGAGCAATGGGTGTTTTTTTAAATTGTGATTGTTGGCCTGTGCAGTCTGTCACGTATATGAGATGTTACATGTGTCGTAAAGCACAGGCTCTGGACAGTGGCCCACAGTGAAGGGCTTTTTATCGGTCCACTCAGAGGGGCAGACTGAGGTAACAGCATGTCCTCTGCTCTTTACAGTGTTTGGCAATCACAACCCTCAATAGGTGAGGTCTGCGTGCTTCTGTCGTGACTGAAATGACAGATCCCAGATGTATATTTACTGCACATCAGATCCATTTCTATTGTTCTGTGTGGGTGTGGAAATGGACATTTTCTCTCCAGTGTGTTCCTCTAAAAGTACAAGCATTAAAAGGGTGCATAGTTTAACAGGCTGTCAGGATCTGGAAAAACAAAATCCAACATGAAATGAGTGCTTTTCTTTGCTGTGGTTATACAGATGATATCTGTGTGCTTTCCTTCTCTGCTGCTCTCCTTTTCCCAAAGCCATTGCTGTTGGAGGCACCTTTGGGAGTAGCTCTTGTGCCAGAGTACCCCTGTTGATCAAATGCCACTGCAGGATTAGAGACGATTAAAAAGTGTTTTCACACTGTGAGTGTGTGTGTCACACCACAGCATGTTTCTCAAAGCAGCTTTTCCCTTATTAACACATAGCAACAGTGTGAAAGCCAAAAGGGAAAAGTGCACAGTCAAAGGTTCAGAAGTCTGTACGTGGCCTGCTCTCTCGGCTGTGGCTCGGCTCTTCTTCATCACAATCACAGCAACGCTGTCAACATGATGCCTTTTCTTCTTCTCTTTCCTGCTTTATTATTGCCCTCCAGTTCCCTATGTTCTTCTCAGTCACCTGAGCAACGAATCAGGTACCAGCTTGTCGCGCAGTTCATAGACTTAGAGCCACTGGCCTTCACATTAGATGAATGTCTATGGGACTCAACGTTTTGGAGGATTTCAGTTTCTTCTTTGCATGGGTTGTTTATTGACATATTTTTGCATGCTGTGATGGTTTTGGTCAAACTTAGTTTGCAATTAATGCTTTTTTCTAATACAAGTTTAGTTTGGTACATTTTGTTTTCATTTGACTGCCATGTTTTTCGTGAGGCGTGTTTGCATGGACTGCACCTCTTATGCCATGCTTCTCTCCAGGTTTTTGTGTTCCCATGCTGCACTGAGGCTCTGGCCTGTGTGCCTTGAATATTAATGCCCTCCCTCTCCCTCCTCTTTTCAGTGCCATCAGCAGGAATGACTCGTCTGGCTCGCTCGCGCACAACCTCTTCTTCCAGCATCACTTCCATGGAGAGCAGTCGTAGCCGCAACAACCTCAACAGCCTGTTGGAGGGCAACGACAGCCAGTCAGGACCCCAGACCATGGAGATGTCCTGCTAAAACTACAGCCACTCATCTCTTGTACAAATAACTTATGTACCTTCCCCTTTACCCCCATTCTGCAGCTCAACACTACAACTGTATTAAATAAAATGTTATTAAGTGAAGGATGCTTTTAAAATATATTATAGATGCAAATTATTAAATATACAGTATATATATCTAATCCAAAATAACATCGTAACATTCCTTTCTGAAAGCCGTTTTACATTTCAATACTAGACTCCACTCACATTTCTATTTATTTTGACTAATGCATCCTTGTTTTAAACTGCTGTTTATTGAGTTCCAGGTTATTTCTGTTATTAATTTCTGGACTAAACACTTTGGCGACAGTGACTTGATCCAAATGTTGGCATGCTGCTACTACTTGTATACTGTACTGCACATGTTATTAAAAGTAGAACGGTATGCGATGCAGTTGTGGTGAATACTCAAAGTCCAGCAACAATCGAATGTGTTGACGCGGTCACTGAGTGTTCTTAAGTTTATATGAAGTTTTTATATTTAGGACAATTCTCCTTTGTTTGTTGTTGGTATAAATGTTTGTGTTCTGATTCTTTTTTTGTTCAGTAATCTTTTATCTTGTTGGTTTGAATACAGAAGATGCACTTGCTGATTCAACTCATTTATATTACTACTGAATAAAATATAAGAACATGCAGCATCATCCTTTTTTTTTTTAAGTATGCAACCAGCGTCACATGCTTTTTGTTCAGACATTCAACTTTGTGTTCACTCTGCAGTAAATCGACTGCGGTTAAGTTTCCAACCACTGCCTTTTTTCCGTTATCTGTTGATATGTTGGTCTTCGTCGAAGTCACCTATATTTAGCATAGCAACAGCAGAAAGATTAGTCATGGGAACTATAGTATAAGAGATAACACATTCATCGAGATTACTGGTAATACTTAGACATCGAAATAATAAAGAAATACTGGGACGTGTTCAACTGTGCGTGAGCCATTCTGACAAATCAGGTCTAATGTTATATCTAATGTTTCTTTACCAGTGTTGTAGGATTACTAAAAAGTAATGATAACTCTTTGTAAAAGTCATCTTGTTAGTACTTTAGATTACTTTTGAAATAAATTAATCAATTACTAGTTACTTTGGTAAAAAAAAAAAAAAAAAAGGATCAAGCAACAGCTGCTTTATTAAAGTGGTAATTCTGTGATAACAAATCAGTGGGTTCACTAGGGATCATTTTTCTCAGTCATTTTGAAGGACAGGGTTGTGAAAGATATGTCGTAAGATACTTTTATCCTTCATTAATTAATGTCTTACTATATATACCTAGTATTATGTATGTAAGAAAACACATTACAGGATCAATGGATGCAAATCTAAATATAATTTGTCAGCAGAATCATGGAACATGAATTTGGAAACATTGACAGAATTTTCAGTTAATGTAACCTCTGTAACAAATATTGCTCTGGCTGTAACTGACTGAAAAACGTTTGTAGACACAAACACAAAAATAAATGCACAGCAGCTGCCTTTGACTCCTGCACAAGCCTTTAATATTAAAATCATTTAGTCTGGCCAGCCAGACCATCTCTACTTTCTTTACACATCTAGGTAAACAATAGGAAAAGCGTGTAGGATGGTTGACCAGGCTGAAAATCATTAGGAACACACTAGTTCATAAAATGTTGCTGTTATCTGCGCAGACTCATCCTAAATCACACTTTTCTGACATTTTATGAAAAATGACTTTTTCAGATCAAAATATTACAAAAAGTAATAGAATAGTTTCTTGATAAAGTAATTATAATCTACCAGTTTTGCAATTGTTATCCTGTTACATTACTCTGTCTGTTACCATTAAAGTAATTACCAGTTTCTGAATTGGCTTGGTTGCCATGGTTTCCAGTTGCTTTTTTTTTTCAGTTAGAACATGGACAGTGGGACAAATTCCTGCTAAAGCTGCTTAGTTTTGCATTAAAGCGCTGCTAATAATGTGAACGGTAGAAAAAGGAAATGAACATGCCTCACAAAAACTTAGCTCATCATCAAAGCTCTAATGTCGGCTCAGTTTTTGCGCTGTATATTACTTTTCTTTACTGCCGTTCACATTATTAGCAGCGCTTTAATACAAAAGCAAGCGGCTTTAGCAGGAATTTGTCCCACCGTCCCTGTTGTAACTGAAAAATCCACTTGGAAACCATGGCAACCAATCCCAAAAAACAAGGCAAAATTTGTTATACCGTATATGTTGGTAGCACTTTAGAATACGGCCCGGTAACTACTAAAAAACAATAATTACCCAGTAACTGTTAGGGTTAGAGTACCGGGTTAGGGTTAATTACCTAACTCTATTACCTAGTCATTACCTAGTAGTTACCAGTTGTTACCGGGCCGTATTCTAAAGTGTAACCTATATGTTTTACAGTTTTATTCAGTACACTGCAAAAAAGGTAAATTTGCTTGAATTGAAATTGAATTGAATTTGGAGTAATTTTGATTTGCCAAGTAAAATGATCTGCCAATGGAACACACACAGGATTTTTGCACCTAAAATAAGAAAAAGCATATTGTTTCAAGTAAGTGTAGATTTATCATCTATTTCTTTGGTGCAAGAAGTTGTTTTGTCTGATTTTAAGTACAAAAATGCATAATTTTCCTTACTCCAATAAGGTCAAATATTATGAATTCATGCAAATGTAACTCATCAAGATATCACTTTTTGTAGTGCAATAACTAGTTAATTTCAAAACTAAACTAATCTTTGTAACTAATACATCAACAAAATGAAGCTATACACTTAAACCAGGCTCTATCCATCATTTAGATTCCGTTGCCAAAAATATAGCCAATGTTTTTACACATGAAATGGTAAAAGTTATTGCTTTCAATGTTTTCTCTGTTTAGCAGCAGTGCCTCGCAAAAATAAACCATTCCAAGTTGGAAATTGACCCATGTGGAAATCTAAGTAAGCCTAATGTCACAGATAACACACAGTACATTCCATCAGTAATCTGTGAAGCATTACCGACACTGCACACGCCACAAACAAGAGATGCATTTGAACAAAACATTGATCATTCGAGGATCTTGTGCGTCACAGGAAGGCAACCGTGGTAGATATGAAAGCCACTGAGGAAGCAGCACCTCCTCATTCAGCTTCTGCGAGCGGGACGGGTCAGCAGAGGAACCTCAGCTCGCACTGAACACGGGGTCTGGGATTTGTAAACAAGTGGACTGAACAGCTAGTTGCATAAGGAAGCACCTAGTTTTGCATCAAAGGTAAGTGTTGGCAGTTAGGCTGTGACATGTTTTTTTCTCCCTTTTATTGATTTATTTTGCATTTAATCTAGTTGTTTCTTTGTTTTTTTTTTTATATAAATAATGCACTTCTATAAAGGCATCACCAGCTGTGGTCAAAATGAAAGTGCACTCAGATACAGTGTGTGATAAACTGATGTGGTTTGACAGCTTCCTGTTTGAGCAGGGGTTAGTTGCCAGGTTACAAATGAGCTCAATGTGGCACTTGTAAAACAGTTTTCTAATTATGCTTATTATACCGTATGATCAGATAATGAAGGCCTAATTATCTAACGCTACACTGCAAAAAGTAATGGAAAAATAAGTTGAATTTTCTTGAAAAAAAAAAGGGATTCGAGGAGCCAAGTGAAATTATCTGCCAATGGAGCAAGTATTTCTGCACCTAATAGACCCTCTTCTTGTTTGTAAACATGCCGGGCACAGCTGGAGGCGGACGCTAGATCCCAATCTATTTCCATTGTTGCTGTTGTCATGGCAACGATAAACAAATGTTTATAATATAATATCAGATAAAACCTAATTTAATCGTCTCAAATGTCGTTGCTCTTGTTCTTGCTCCTTAAGCCACAACAGGACCACACTTTTTAGTTGTAGTTTTACACTTATAGTCACTAGTTTTAGTTTAATCTTATTTCTCTTGCTCATTTCCTGCCTCCAGCTGATGCCACTGATGATGTAAGCAGCGAAAGGGTCTATACAAGAAAGTAAATGAAAATAAATGGAAATGAGACGCTTTCTTTTTCACTGCAAAAAGTGATATTTTGATAAGTTAAATTTGCTTGAATTCAGAATATTTTACATTATTTTAAGTAATTTTGACTTGCCAAGTAAAATGATCTGCCAACAGAACAAGTATTTTTGCACTTAATATAAGAAAAAGCATATCAATCAATCAATCAATAAATTTTTGTAACGGCCAATATCACAACAGGAGTCATCTCAAAGGTCGGACAAAAAAAATCAATATCAGACATCCAGAATGATCAAAATAAGTCAGCAGAAAAAATGCGCAGGTAGACCTAAATATCGCAACATAATTTATACAGAAAGGAAAACAAGAAGATAGGGCTCAATGTACCGTACTTCCCCCAGCATTTTAGCTCCTATAGCAGCCTTGCTTGTGCTGTAGGTTTAGTACTGAGCCTAGCTGACCTGACTATATGCCTTTTCGAAAAGAAACGTTTTGAGCCTAGTCTTAAAAATGGGGACTTTGTCTGCTTTTTTAACATGAGATGGAAGTTGATTCCATAGAAAAGGAGCCTGAAGCTAAAGGCTCTTTTTCCTATTGTGGTCTTAAAGACGTGTGGAATCACCAGTAGTTCTGCGTTTTGAGAGCGAAGCTCTCTGATTGGCTGATATGGCACAATCATTTCTTGGAGATAGATCAGAGCCAGCCTTATATGTAAGGAGGAGGATTTTAAATTTAATTCTGAACTCAATGGGAAGCCAGTGGAGATACTTCAGCACTTATGTGCTCTCTTCTTTTAGTCCCTGTTAATATTCTAGCAGCCATGTTTTGAACGAGTTGAAAGCTTCTAAGAGAGCTTTTGGGACATCCTGCCAGGAGGGAGTTACAGTAGTCCAGGTTTGATGAAACAAGCGAGTGAATAAGTGTTTCTGTGTTACTTTTAGGCTCTTTGTACTTTTGCAATGTTACGCAAATGAAAAAATGCTGCTCTAGAGGCCTGGCTAATATGCGTTTTAAAGAAGAGGTCTTGGTCAATTATGACTCCAAGGTTTTTTACAGTAGAGCTACATATATAATTATAGCTATATATATATATATAATTTCAAGAAAGTTTAGATTTATTACCAAATTTTTAGAGCAAGAAGTTATTTTTTCTTAATTTCAGTGCAAAAATCCTTGTTCCATTGGCAGATATTTTCTCTTGGCAAGTAAAAAATTACCCAGAATGAGGTCAAATATTATGAATTCAAGCAAATTTAACTTATCAAGAGATCACTTTTTGCAGTGTACTACTTTTCTACTACTGCAGTGTACTACTTTTCTCTCTCTTAATACTTGCTCCTTTGGCAGGTCATGTCACGTACCTCCTCAAATCAAGGGCAAATTTACTCATTTTAGATTACTTTTTGTAGTGCGTCATCCATACTTCTCATTTTAAATTAGTATTTCAGTCTAGATAATTTCTAATTTGATTTTCAGCAGCCAGGAAACGATGGGGACATGTCCCATCAGGTGCCGCTCAAAGACACCAGCTTTAGTAAATCCCTCTGGGCTTGAATCCCCAGGTAAGAGCCACTAATCCAGACTTCACACAGCATTTTAGCAGATTTTTAACTGTCCTTTCCTTTCAAGAGAGCGTCATTGTGTCCCTTCACGACTACCCTTCCATTGGCCAGACAGCGCTCACTATGCATGTCGGGGATAGACTCACTGTGACTTCTGAGTATGTATCTTATGAGGAATAATTCATATTAAAAAGGTAGATCAGGGGTCTTCAACCTTTTCTTATGCAGTGAGCTACTTGTACTGTATGTAACAAAAATGGCAGTGAGCTACTTATGCTTCGAATACTACTGTACGTATGCGACTTACAGGCCCTATACCTGATTTTTTTTCCGAGTAGTGGAATCAAGGGAGTAACTTTTGATCGAATATTGGGGGGGTCGAAACTGAGCCCCCTATTGTTTGGACAAAAATTTTGGGGGGGTTAACTTAGTCAGGTTTAAATATTGGAGGGGTTATAACCCCCCTATCCCCCCCGTATTTTACACCCTTGAGTGGAATGACAATTTCTTTAGCATGTTGTAAACCCAGACATGTGTGGGAAAATAATACTGTCTATATGTAAAGCATATCTGTAAGCATTTCTACTACTACTGCAATACATTTTTTTCTCACATTTATGTCGGTAATACACAGCAAAAGTTTCAAATTGATATCACTCAATTTAATTTCTTTTGCCAATGGAGCATCATATTGCATTGATTTTTTTATCAGATTAAATTTCTACTTAAGTAAAAGTATAAAAGTATCCACTGAAAAAGTATTTTTTAACAGTTTAATATGCAGGATTTCTTTTTATCATTTGAATCAAACCAGGTCTAAACCAGGACTAAACAAGGTCTAAACCAGGACCAAACAAGGTCTAAACCAGGACTAAACAAGGTCTAAACCAGATCTAAACCAGGACTAAACAAGGTCTAAACCAGGTCTAAACCAGGACTAAACAAGTTCGAATCCAGGAATAAACCAGGTCTAAACAAGGTCTAAACCAGGAATAAAACAGGTCTAAACCAGGACTAAATAAGGTCTAAGGCAGGTCTAAAACAGGAATAAAACAGGTCTAAACCAGGTCTAAGCCAGGACTAAACAAGGTCTAAACCAGGACTAAACCAGGTCTAAACCAGGAATAAACCAGGTCTAAACCAGGAATAAACCAGGTCTAAACCAGGACTAAACAAGGTCTAAGGCAGG
>OMNZ01089647.1:0-10418 GCA_900303255.1 Lesueurigobius sanzi
GCAGAGGGCACTGACACTGTCTTATGGCCATACCGCCTTTGCTCTCTCCTAAAAAATAAATTATAAAAGGACAGATGGCAGCTAAAGGACCAGCTGAAAATATCATTTTCTAAAATGCACATGAATGCAAAAAAAAAAAATCACATCTGACTCTCAGACTCCCCCAGGTCAAAACTGCAATATCACTTTAAGTGCTTTTAAAAAAAAAAGTCAGAAATCAAATCGGCTGGCCAAATTCCCCAGCCCTTAATTATATTTACATTTATTTTTTGTTAAAATCGTTCAGCCCTAAAGAGGACCATGAAAAAATAATCGTATATTAAAGGGACTCATGACTGCCACCTCTGGCCGTCCGCATAACTGCAGTCTCCATGTTAAGCTTGTGCATTACTGCTGCCTCGGCCCGAGGACGCAACTTTAGAGCGACAGTGCAGGCTTACAGCGGCTATTGAGTGGGATAGGTGTGGGCTCACAGTATAGCGCGGGACATTGCATGTAGGGGGTGGAAAATATATTATTTTTTAAATTTTAATTTCCGTAGAGTCCCTTTGAATAGGGCTGAGTACCGTTAATGTATAGTACTACAATCATGCAGCCCTAATTGGAAAGCTGCTTGTCTGCTGGCAACTTTCAATACAGTATTAATGCTTTGCTGTGACTTCCTTGTCTAACTTTCCTAAAGTTTTGCTGACATCAAACACCCACTGAGCTTGTATTTTTAATGAGCGTGAAAAGTACCTACGGCAATGTAGGAATAATGTATTTTCATGTTGTGTTTTAAATGTTAATGTATTGAATATTTCAGGCTGAGTATTTGTGATGCCGCGTTAGCCTCATCCACGCCAGCATAAACCCCACGGCTCTTCAAACAGGCTCTTATGCATTTGTCATAAGTGATATTTCCTCACACCTCTGAGCTTTAATTGATTTCGACACCAGTGCACACGATATTATTCAGATACATGTCAGGGCGCACGCTTTGGGGCTGCCGCTGTTCGTATTGACTGTAATAGATATGAATGGGCCTTGTTCGAGTGCCGTAATTGGACGATACCTGCGGAGAGGCCGGTCAGACTCGCCCCAGGTTCGCACAAACGCCACAGTATTTCATCATCATTTGGAAAACAGTGGGGAAGAAGGCTGCATTCGTTTTAATTAAGTTGCCAGCGCCAGCTCGTTCTGTTTTGGACATTTTGTGGTTTATTTTATCATGCAAGGGACGCTTGTACATTGAAACCGCATCCCCAAATCAGGCTGCTGACACTGATGTATTACACTTATTCTGTGTAGCGGAGCTCGCAAAATATCGGGAATGTATTGTTCTTTTTGGTACATTAACTGCAGTTTGCAAAAGAGAAAGAAGTTGCAAACTTGGTAGTAGTGGTAGTGGTAGTGGTAGTGGTAGTAGTAGTAGTAGTGATTTCATCTGACAAAAAGCTTTTTTGAATATTGCACCACACTTTTTTACCACACTCTTTTATGAGAAAATAATTTGCCCTTAGTTAGGAGTGGGTGCAGTGTTTCCCATTAATAGCGGCGACTACGGCCGCCCCCCATGGTCTAAGTTTCTTCACCATAGTCTAAAAACAAGCTAGGTAAGACATTACAATTCATGTGCTTCTTGTCTGAACATAACATTAACTATACTCTCCAAAAATTGGATTGATAATATAAAATATCAGTACAATGTAAAATGTTTGCTCCAAAATACCTATATGATTTCTTTCTACTAATTTTTCTATTCCCAAATATTTATGTTTTGTTTCTAAGATTCCCATTTGAGTTACAGTGACACCGGGATTTCCTTTGTGGATCAATAAAGTTTGCCTAAATCTAAGTCTGAAAGTGAATATTAGATTAAATGATTTGAAGATCACCTGCACCAACATAATCTCTTTCAAATTTGTAGGAAACACTGGGGTGATATTAAGAAAAATGAATATCTCGATATTTTGTGGGACTTTCTCGAGAGCAATAATCAAGTGATATAAAAATATGCAAAAATTGTGCCAACGACTTTAGCAAATATCTCTGTGACGAAATGTTATGGACACCTTTTGGAAGAGGAAGGTTCCGGCTTTAAAATGAGCCCAGCCATGTTCTTCTAGGGCTCTGGGAGGCGGTGTAAAGTCGCATTGAAAATTTGTGTCCAAAAAGCTAAGTTAGCATTTTACAAAACTGTTAACTCTGCACTTCACACAATCGCTCAGGGATTCAAACGGTACTAGGTAAAACTTGTCTTGTTTTTTTGCCTCTGTTTAGAAAGAACATGGAGGACGAAAGTATGGAGTAACATTTGAGCAAAAATGAGCAAAGCTATGGTAACATTTGATGCAAAAAATATATATTTTTGTTTTCTACAAGATACAAAAAATGTGGAGAATAAACACAGATGGCACATAGAAGGTCAGGTGTATAGCCTTTTATGTTTATAGAAGCATATATTAGTGAAATAATAATCAAAAAAGTGTATTATGTGTATTTTCTTCTGAGAATGTCTACCATATCCAAGTAAAATTGGTACTGCATGATATCCTTAACTGAATTGAAAATCAAAGTGAATCGTGAATCGATTTGGGAAATTCAAACCGATACCCAGCCCTAAACAGAACAGTCCTTTCTTAAAAAAAAATGTATTATCAAGTTATAAAGTCATAAAGGTGAAATACCGGTGTTACGTTGCACCAAAAGCACATTTATGAGCCACAGTTATGCCTAATACGTTCACTTTAAGCCTATCTATGCAATGCTATGTGCTTTTTTTAACCTGATAAATAATTAACCATGTCCTCTTTTTCTCTTTTTCCATGTGACTGTCAACTTGCCGTGGCTACTGAAGGTAAGACTTGTTCTTTACATTAATTGGTGCAGCCATCTTGCCTGCTCTCCCCCCACGGACATACAGTAAATGCATATTAATAGCATCGTAAATGAATACTACATGCTCTGCTTCTTGGTGGTGCTGCTGGCCCATATATTTTCTCTGCGTATTGTATCCGTGTGTAAGTCTGTACTGAATTGGAGCAACCAGAACGTGCACGGTTTGTCTCGTCCTCTGGCCCAGCGAGAATAGGAGACACACTTTGGCATACGTTGACCCCCTTTTGTGTTAATCTATGGCTATGGGCTGCAGTGTTTGAGAAATGGTTCCAGCTGGTTCCCAGTTCAGGACTCTACTTTGTTCTTGCTCATTCTAATATTGACGGCTGTGAAACAATGGAACTCTTATGGAAAATGATCTAAAATGTTCTTCAATTTAAATCGGAAAATAGGAAGGGAAAAATAGTTAAGGCTATTATACTTATACTGGTGCTCATCTAATTTGTTAATTTTAAGAATGTGGTAGGAAATTGTTGTTCTTTGCATGGAATTTATTATAACTATTATTGTGTTTGATAAATTGTAGTTTTTTTTGTTATTGCATTACCATGAAAAGAGAATGGAACAAAAAATATTGCCACCTACTGTATATCACAGGCGGCTCTTGGCCAATGAGAGTGCGGCTCTTTGATGCATTGTGGCTCAGATATTTCCATGGACTGAAACGGCATGAAGCGCTCTCCAAAACCCAATCGTAGCCGAGCAGACCCCGTTTCACCTCCCTGTAAGACCATATTGACAGAAAAAACCTTCAAATTAAGATACTAAAAATGAACTGAATAAATTCCTGCATAGAAATACACAAAATAATTTCCTTTTCTTCCACAGCTGTTATACATGTTGTGAGACTTATGATTAAAGTTTGTGAACTCTGTGCCGCCTAAAGTCAAATTCTTTCTCTGCACAGGCCCCTCAGGCTGCAGGCACAGAACAGCGCTGTAGCCCAGGGGCCAATCAGAGGAGGGGCCTCAGTGGGCAGGGCCCCACACACTGACATACTCCTGCACTAAAAATAAGAAGGAGAAAATAAATTTCAAAAATGTCCCCAGTTTGAGCAGAGCAGCAAACTTTATTCGTTTACTCTTAATATGAATATATTTAAATATTAGCTGTAATAGTAGCCTAATCCTGACTGTTTGGCAGTGAGCAGATACAAATCTTACATGAAAATCACCAGAATGCAAGAAATTGCACATTATTAAAAATTGTCTCCATACTTGACCCCCAGAGTTTTGATTAAAGTGATTGAACATTAATAAACGACTCTAGGCCGGGCATAAAATTGTAGTTTGTTATGATTAAATATAATGTGATGCTGACGGACGGCGTTTGGTCAAATGCACAAATGAACAGTGTATTTTGTGGCTCTTCTCTGCATCAAGGCTGAATAATTTGGCTCCTGGTCTCTGACGAGTTAGCCACCCCTGACCTATATGTTTGCCTCCTCACTTCACTAATTTGTTTCCTCCTTTTTGAGCCCTGGTGTTTTTTGTTTTTTTTATTTGTAAGTATTTGAATATCTGTTTGTGCATTAAACGCCTTACACCAAGAAGCTACGTTACAGCCGCGGCCGTCTTTTTCACGTCAAATATACGCACTCTAGTTTACACCGTGTACGTTGCATCTTTAACGTGTCATATAATAATTAATGTGTCATATAATAATGTATAAGATGACCACGTTGTGACCCGCTGTTAGCACAACTTTAGCTGTTGTTAGCAACTTTAGTAGAAGAAGAAGAAGAGCTTTATTTATATAGCGCCTTTCACAGACACAGAGTCACAATCACAAAGCGCTTTACATGAGATGATTTTGCATTCACTCCACTTTAGCTGCTGTTTAGCATAACATTAGCACATATCTTACCTTCATAACGGCTTCTTTTCCTCTGTTTTTGCCTTGGAGCTTCAGAATAAAGGGAAAAAGTCCACCAAAAGCATTTCTTATCCACAGTGTTCTCATCATGTCCCAGATGTAATCTGTGTAGTAGCCAATACTGCCGGTACTGTCCCATTTTATCACTTTCTCTGTAGCAAAAGAATTGCTGATAAAATATTGATTGTACTTGTTTAAATAAATAAAAAAGTTGAGTAAACATATAGTATAGATACATACTCTATTTTGCCGAACATTTTAAAAGTGACGTGAGCATGTTCCTCCAGAGTGCTTTCTTCTTCACACACATTGTTGATCACCTGCTTAAATAGTGACTCTGACAGTATTAACTAATGTTTGGCTGCATGAAAATCTCCCTCTTTGCTTCTTGAACTTCTTAGGAGACATGACCCGGGCCTGCTTTATCCTCCGCTGTGCTTTCTCGCTTCACATGGACCTCACTTGGGGGAAACACCTGTAGTTTGGGGGTCACTAGCGCTGCCTTTCTTTTTTTTTTTTTGTGTATACGTCCGTAACGAGCGCTCAAGGACGGGAGCTGTGCAGGTGGTCGGTCCATGGCCTCAAGTGGACCATCTCTGCGATCTGTTAAAACAAAACCACGGTAGCATCAATCATAGTGCGATAGGAGCAGGGAAATGAGGCCATACGCACCAGTACAAGGTAATTATATGGGTGAATGACATAGAGAGTGGGGGGACTGTGTTCATGTTGTGTCCTTGTGTGTCGTAGATGGTCGTTCCAGGGCTGACTATGACTATCCTGCTTTAAGGAGAGACGCTCCTTAGAGAGATTTTGGGCCAAATTTGTCTCTCAACATATAAACTTTCACCTGGAAACAAAACAATTTTACAATAAGGAGTGAGATTATGGCATTGATTAATAATAATAATAATACATTTTATTTGAGGTGCCAATGCAATGATTCAACTTTTCTCCATAGAACTATATGGGAAATTGTTACTTCAATGACTATTTTCTCAAAATGCTTTTTTCTCACATTGTGGTGACAACATCTCCACTTGAGTAGCTCCTACATAATCCCACACTTTCCAGTCTTGGACTTCACAATATTATTATTGAGTATTTAACCCTAAAAAGCAAGGGGAAATCTGTTTTTTATAGAGTTATTCACTAATATCTAGTTTACTCAAAAACTAAGCAAGTATCCAAAATCGCCTCTGAACAAATCTTTCACCAATATATCAACAAAATAAAATACATTTTAACCTGACTCTATCCATTATTAAGACTCAATTGCCAAAAATATAGACAATTTTTAAGCATAAAATGCCTTGAATGAATATTGATATGAGTTAATTAAAATGTTTTCCCTCTTCACCTGCAGTGTCTCACGTTAAAAGCACTACTTACTTTCTGCTATCACTAATTGTCCCTAAATGATCAGGTCGTTTCAACATTTTGTAGATTTTCCATCTTTTACTTAAAGGGACTCTACGGAAGTTAAAATGTAAAAAAAAATATATTTTCCACCCCCTACATGCTCCAGCAATGTCCCGCGCTGTACTGTGAGCCCACACCTATCCCACTCAATTGCCGCTATAAGCCTGCACCGTCACTCTAAAGTTGCGTGTTCGGCCGAGGCAGCAGTCATTCACCAGCTTAACATGGAGACTGCAGTTACGCGGACGGCCAGAGGTGGCAGTCACGAGTATGAAAATGGACAACCTCCGTAGAGACCCTTTAATAATATTTTGAAGGTTTTTTCAAACAGAGTTGTCAATATTTAATTCCTAGATTCTGATTTATTGATTTTTGAAGGCAATTGTTTTTATTTTACAGATGTATTCACCAATGACTAGAACAAAATATCTAGAATCCTCTCTGAACAAATCTTTGTACCTGATATAGCAGCAAAATGAAACCATAAATTTAAACCAGGCTCTATTCATTATTTAGATTTTGTCGCAGAAAATATAGTCAATTTTGGCCTTTTTTGCACTTCTTTTCTGCCTTATTTTTAGATTCAAATATAATCACGTTTTATCAATCAGTGTTTATTCACAGAGCGAGGCGAACAAAGGGCTTTACAGTAAAATCAGAACAATATAACATTTTATAAGAAATCAACTGAATAGTCAAACAGTAGGAAAAAGACGACATTCTGAGTGTTAAAAGCCAGTCTGAATAAATACATTTTGAGCCTTAATTTAAAAAGGCCAAAGTCAGTTATGGTGCGAGTATTAGGAAGCAGCTTTTCCAAAATGTGGGTCCAGCGTCTGAGAAGGATTCATCACCCAAGTGGTTGGACCTAGTCCTAGGGACCTCAAGGCTCTGTTTGAGTCATGAACAGTCAATAGTTCGGACAAGTACGGAGGGGCAAGGCCATTGAGGGCTTTAAAAACAAAAATTACAATTTTAAAATCAACTCTAAAAGAAACTGGAAGCCAAAAAGGACTGGGGCGATGTGCTGACGCTGGGTGTGTTTGTTATAAAACGAGCTGCTGCAGTTTGCACCGACTGGAGATGACTGATCTGGAACTCATCTCACGCATTGCAACAATCTAATGAATTACATATTGCATACCTCTGAACAAACCTTCAAAAAATTAAGTCAAAGATTTGAAAGCTACTGAATTGAAGTTACAATTTCCCATATAGTTCTGTGGAGAAACATTGAATCCGTGCAATACTTACACTCCTTATTGTAAAGATAATGTAATGTATTTGTTTCCAGGTGAAGGTTTATTGTTAAGAGAGCAAGCTCACCAAACGGCTAAAAAAGAAAAAGAAAAGAAGAGATCTCCCCTTAATTGCATATTATGGAAGGATGGATTCATGAGTGTTTATAATAAGTATTTCTGGGTAACTGTGGGCTTGATTCCCGAACACACACATTACAGTACACATCTACTGTCCAATAACCACAATTCCTTGAAAAAAATTCAAAAAGGTAAACAAAAGTGTGAAGGTAACCTCTGGAAAAGCCACTTTGGAGCTCTCACTGTGCGCTATATTTTAGCTGAATCGAACCGTCAATGACACATCCTCTGATGCATTTCTGTGATATTATACTCCTCTCACATCCCGTTCAATCACTGTCATTACTCATCTGATAGAAAGAGCTGTGTTCGTGGCCCTGGCCGCCCCCCCCCAGCTGTGCGCAGATAGTAGTGCCTCTTCTCTGGAGCTTTGTGAGTGAGTACAAAGCTTTCAGGCTCCCAGCAGACTCCCATAACACCGCTGCAGCCCCCGTGACGCAAATACAAAAGTTTGGCAAGAGCTCAGTGACAGACTAACCATGAAACACCATTCTTTGAGCACGGTTTTTCAATTCTTTATTTTAACAAAGACTGAAAAGTTGACATCCAAGGTGTTGCCTTATAAGAACATTGCAGCTTTTCAGGTGAATGGGGAAAAATGTAAATTAAGTGATATCAAAATTGGAACATTTGCTGTATATTACTGCATAAATATGAGCAAAATATTATATTTTTGATAACGAAATATAAATAATGGATTGAATCAGGTTTAAATTTAAGGTTTAGAAATAGTACGTTATTACTGAATGAATGTGTAAAGAAGAAAACCAAAGTTTGACTTGTTTTTTGGGGCTAGGAACTAAATGTTGAAAAATTATATGAGAAAAAATCATTTTGAGAAAACGGATGCTGCTGCATCTCTACGTCCGCCCTGTTTGTTTACTCTGAAGTCACGTTTGATCTCGAGGTTTTGCGAGATTTCCCGTTGGTTCGCGAGTGAAATCTGTTCATGTGTGATGTGTTGATGTTGCCGTGTGGCTGCACCAAACACTGTACGATCAAACGTGTCATAGCCGCGTTTTGTTATGGCCGTGTGTGTGGGCTCTCTCAGGTTTGGGAAATCGGCCGACAATTTTAAAATCTTGCCTTGTGAACCAGGCATTAACTGCTTACTTTCTACTACAGAAGCAGAGATGGGCACTTTCCCTCACACACAGTAGCTACACCAACACCACACCTCTCACATGGCCAGGCACAACACAAAAACACATGTGCAGAGATTACACAAGTGCAAAAGTATTTGAAGAAAGAAGGATTGGAGCAGATTGGAGCAACAGCTAGCGATCGTCTTGGCACAGGGTTAGCTTATACAGTAGCTAAGCATTTTGACAGGGTTTCTGCGGGCCATTAAAAAGCATTACAAGTCATTAAATGAATTGTGTCAAAAATAAGGCCTTAAATGTCATTAAAGAGCATTAAATAGAATTCAAACTGGCATTAAATCAAAAGTTATTGAAAATAATGACATTGTTCAACTCATTTTACAGAATAAATTTTGTCAGAAATCATACTGTCAAAAGTTGTCCGTTGTATCACATTTTCTATTGAATATGGAAATGAATATTAAATATGTTCTGAATTGTGGCATTTGTAGCATGAAATAATTGTATTTGGACATTAAACTGGCATTAAATTTGACTTGCCGCTACCTGTATAAACCCTGTTTCATGAAGTTGACCAACAAATGCTAACTAGAAAAGCATCCCTGATGCTCAAGTTCCTTAGTGCTCCAATATTTGGGGGAAACTGCCAGGTCATTTAATGTATCAGCATCAGCAGTTAATGCTACGAAGCTGCGTCACTGCGCAATCCTCGCACAGTTATGGTGCGTTCAGATAGAACGCGACAAATCGTACGAAACGCCCAGCGAAATTCGCCTGGTCATTTGAAACTTCACTATTCCATCGCCTGAAAAAAATCGCCCCAGCCGCCAGTAAATTCAGCCCAGATCTCGCCTCTACGCATCATCACTCGGCGGAGCTGTGTGTATCCTGCTGCTGTTGTCAGTCGAGCCAACATGGAGGACACTGCGAGTCAGCGATCATTATTTAGTGAGGAAAGCTGAACTACTGCGGCAGAGGCTCGGCCTCTGGTTTCAGCAAATCCTCCAGAGACACAGCGCCTGGATGACAGCGGCTCCAAGCAGCATTTCTGAGTTTCCTGGCCCAGTTTGAGGAGCAGTTGTCCCGGCCGGCATTGGAGCTGCTATCCCCCGTTACTTTCCTCCGCCCCCACTGGCTGCCCTTCTGTCTTCGGTTAGTAGCATTAGATCAATCAATGCTCAATAATATATAGCTAAATACACTATTTCCGTTTGAAAAGGTCACTTTATAGAGAATTGTCCATGAAATAACAAGAGACTCGTTGAAAAATACTTTTCCCCATCATTTGTGATGAGCTAAATGCTATCAGCTGGATCTGCCCTAGTTTTAGTACATATTAAAGTTAAAATACAGAGACAACTTTCACCTGACAGTCCCATCTTCTCACTTCACGTCACAGCTAGATTCAGTTTGATTGGTTATCTCTGCCTTTTTAACATCGCGATTTGATTACAATACAATCAATGGCCCAGCCCTAGATATTCATTTTTGTTAATATCATCCACCCTTTGGTTTGAGAGAAACAAAATTGTGATGTGCTTTATGTGCGGTAGAATTGACAATAAAGATGATCGAACAGATTGAATACACTAGTTCCTCTTATCTGGTCTGGGACAGAGAGAGAGGCTGCTGTAAAGTTTTTTGTGATGGACGTGAGGTGAATCAGAGGTGTGTGCTGTCGATCACGGTTAAACTGTGAACTGCAATTCAGATTGATTTTCTTTCTGAGGTGCCACCGTCAAAACGAGCCGGCCGACAT
>OMNZ01089653.1:0-17896 GCA_900303255.1 Lesueurigobius sanzi
ACTGAATGCTGTCAAATGTGACCGACCATAATGTAACTGATGAGTGTGTCATGTGTCATTTTAAAGAATTAATTGCCTTTTAACATTTATTGACATTTTTTTGTTTTGGAAGACACCAACTGGACTTACAATTTTGTTGTACTTGTTGCAATGACAATAAAGATTATTAATTCATTCACAAACTGAACAAAATAGCCAAAATCCCCTCTGAACAAATCTTTGTAACTAATATATCAACAAAATAAAACCATACATTTAAACCTTGCTCTAGGGGCAGGAGATATTGACTCGATATTTTTTTTCAATGTCTCGATATCGTTATTCAGACAATACTTTTGAAATCCTTCAAAGAAATGTGTGTAAACTGGGAAAGAAGGGCAAAATGCCTGGATATTAAGCCTAACCAAACCAAAGCCCAGACAACCACAAACAGAGCACTTTGCCTTTTCCAGCAGCCATTTTATTAATTGTTGCAGTACACAGGCTTTACTCTTTACGTTTTTGGATTGTAGCTTCAACCTGTGATGTGATTTTAGAAGCAACATAACACTGGTAAGAACTCTGTAGCTGTACTGCAAATCTGTAGCAGCTTACTCTGCTGTAGTGGCAGAAAGGATCTGATTTTGGACTAAAAAACATAAAATACAGTCAAACAAACCCCCGCAGTATTAAAATGGCTACATGTAATTGTTTAGAAGGTTATAGTGTGCGTTATTTGTTTTCTCTTTAACTGTCGTCGGCTCTTTTCATGTTTGGGGTGTCTTTTTTTCATGTTTTTTTTAAATATTATCATCCAAACGATATATATCCCACCTCTACCTAGCTCTATCTATTATGTAGATTTCACAGGCCAAGTATAGGCCATTTTTAAGCAAAAAATACCCAACTTTCAGGGCCGCTGCTAGCCATTTTGGTTCCCTAAGCAGAAGTGTTGGTGATGCCCCCCCCCCCACCAAACATTTCACTCATTTGCCTGATGAAGGCCGTAGCCCCAAAACGTTGATGACAGAGGTTACAGTAACTCAAAATCCTCTGTGAATCGCTGAAAATGTTGAGTTGTGATTTTGAAGGCTGTCCTTCATTTATTTCTATTTTCATTGTGTTTTTTAATATAGTACTACTCTTCTTGACTGACTATTTCTTCTGACTATTTTCACCCCCCTATGTGATCCGTATTTTTCCATTGTGAGATCAATAAAGAACTATCTTATCTTATTTTGAAGGGTTGAAAATCAAGCCATCGTCATCCTTTGAGAATTATACGCACAAGCTTTAACACAATGTAATTTGCAAATTCTTGTTCCATGATTCTGCTCACATTTAGATTTGCATCAATTTATCCTGTAATTTGTGTTTTCTTACAAACATAATAGGTATATAATGAGAGATCTATCAATGACGGATAAAAATAGCTGTAAATTTGAGAAAAATGATCCCTAGCGAACCCACTGATGATGTCCTAAATAAATACACATACAAGTCAGGCAGTGTGTGGGATTTTTCTAATCTATGAACACTGGGTTCCTCCCTCGTCTCCTAAGTACCTCCCCTCAGTATTTGATGTGTGAAGTCCTTTTCTCTGTTCGATACCTGCACTAAGTTATTGGTCATTTACAACCATAAAACAGAACATTAATTCCATAAAAGACTATTTATTTTCATTTTTAATGATGTATTTGAGATTGAACAACCAAGTAACTGTCTTTAGTGCTGTCTCAGGACCTGCCCGGCATCAAGACTTTCCCTAAAAGAAAATATTTTTGTCTGTACCAGTATTCGGTCCCTTTTTTAAACAATACCATTACCTGAAACCAATTTTTGAAGCTGTACTGGTATCATTTAACAGCACCCAGCCCTCACTTTTTGAAGTAACATTCCTCATTTGAAAGCTCAGAACCTTAGAATTCAGCCACTGAGCTTTAACTCCTTGAGGCTGCTCTAGCACAAATGAGGACGGCATGGGGGCTGAGTGGATAACGCTCTTGCCTCACAGCACGACCCCCGGACCGTGCGGCCTTTCTGTGTGGAGTTTGCATGTTCTCCCTGTGTCTGGATGGGTTTCCTCCGGGTGCTCCGGTTTCCTCCATCATGCAAAACATGCACAATATGTTAGTCCTCCAGCAGGTGATTCTGACCATTAGACTGCAGTCGCCCTCTGCTCCTGACGAGTTGCCCCAGCAGCATCGAAGGACAAATTTCCCTACGGGGACAATAAAGTTCACCTTAAATGAAGATAAGGAAGTCTTAAGTTCGGGATGTCCTTCTAACATCTTGTTTGTTCCATCTTTTTCAGACATCGGGGGGTTATAGCCCCGGGACCCTCGGACCCTCGCCGTCAGCGAAAGCCCCAAATACAGCCTGATACAGACTTGTTTTGTTTTTATTAACTTTTAAACAATGTGTTTTATGTTTTATTGTGTTTAGCGCCTTGAGACGCACTGTGTGTATAAGGCGCTCTACAAATAAATGTTGATTGATTGATTGATAGTATCCGTCTTGTGTCTACTTGTACATGTATTCATGTAATAAATTCTCTTGCATACTATACCTGAGGCTGTGGTCCTTGCTAGTGAACCTTAACCTCTTATACCCCACAGGCCCCAAATTGGACACACAAGGCGCAGTGGGCCCAAAATAGTTGACAAAAGCACCATCAAATACGAAAAATTTGACGATTCAGTTGTGATTTGAAAACATAAAAACTCAGGTCCACTCTAAAGAAACGTAAAGTCGGCAATATTGATCATTTTTGGGGCAACTGACAGATTTTTCTGAAAGGTTTAGCAATCCCTGCCTCCGCTCCTGTGCAAATAAAGACCCAGAACATTATCTAAACCAGGGGTGCTCAAATTCAGATCTCCCAGGAGTTTAACCTCTTATACCCTACAGGACCCAAATTTGGCACGCTGGGGTTTAAGGGGTTAACCTTAGTATGAGAGAGTCCGCTTATATTTATATTTAACAGGTTCGAGCCTTAGGATCTGTGGACAGTAATGTGGAGCTCCTTTTCTCATATCCGAGGACGTATATAGGCCATATTTATGAAAATGTACAATCCTTTTTCATCAGTAATACAGCCTTTGTATATTATTCTTGCTATGTTTGAGTCTATGTATAAACCAGAAACGATTAATGGATGGAATTAATGAAAGGTATGAAAAATAGCTAACAACTATTTCAATAATTAGTCTTCCTTTAATCGATTAGTGATTTAACCCCTATAGCCAGCACCATGATATCATCTTAACATTCAAACTGATATATTCACTAGACTCATTATTGTACAATATGTACAATTTAAGATTCAGACAAAAACTCTACACGATCTCTATGCGTCCTTTGACAGCTGCCATTTGGCACGGCACTCCTTTGGCAGCTGTTTGGAAGTTACTTTGAGATAAAGTTTTGCACTATATTGATATAAATACTGTGTTCTCTTTATTCAGCCGCTATTAGGAGCTGATTTCAGTCCTTTTGGTACAAATACAGAGTGTTACAGCACTAATGTCCCGCTAAGTAGCACAGTGCGCCCGCTGTAAAGAAAAGGCAGAAAAATGAGTGAGGAAGACAGAGAGGTGTGAGGCGGCCATCACATCGCCCACACACGTTTCATCCACTTATCCATCACTCCATTACCTCCATGTAAATGACAGCTCTCCATGTCCCGCTGGGGGCAGAAAAAAGCCCTATTAGCACGCAGCGGAGAGAGCGCCTGAGCTGTGCTTTGGGCCCACGCACCTGCTCCTCCTTCACCTTCGCACTCCCACCACCTCCACGCAGACGCACCGCTGGCTCAAACGCCGAGTGGCGGGCATTCACCATGGTCAGCCCGCTCCTGCGACGCACAAAACAACATGAAATCACTTGTGCAGACCTGATTGTCCAGGCAGGACGTGGGCTAGAACAGTGGGCAGTGAGCCGTACAGGTAAACGAAATCTCCAAATCTGCCTCCGCTTTTAGGCTTTTATTTAGATCCAGCAATTATATAACCACAGGCTCCATACAACTGTGCTGTAGATGGAAATCATGCAGTATTTTGTGCTTAAAATCAGGAAATGCAGCTCAATACATTCAAGTTAAAAAGCTTAATGTCAAATGTGGTTCAGTAAACAAAACGTACATACTTTAGTGAATTTCTCCATTGTGAGATCAATAAAGAACTAACTTGTCTTACTTCTAAAATCAAATTCAATTCAATTATAGAATACTTAATATGTGACAGAATACTTAATATTCTTTACAGCTTAAGTTCCTCTGATCAGATCTGAAAACACTAAAAGGAAATAGCTACTTAGGGATAATAGATGGGTAATTTAAAGCCCTGAACAGAACAATCTTGCAATTTCAACATTTAAACCTATACAGTGAACATTCTCAGACTGTTTTCTTCAGGAGTGGCTACAGAGCTGTATGGCAGCCACATAATATTACTGCATAGTGCATATGCCAGATGCCATTCTTGAATTACAGAGTCACAAGAAGACTGCTGTGTTTGTTTTAGTATTTGAAATCTACAGAAATTACAGTCCGTCTAATCAAAAACTATCTTTAAATACTTTTAGTCCGACCATTTGTCACAATTGAGTCTGTCGAGATACACGTCTGCTTCCTTTCCATAATATTTTGGAGCTGTTGGCAACATGTGATAATATTTGAAGGGGAAATGGAAAAGACAACGGCAAAATTATGGAGAGCATACATTCCCCTGTGCAGCCCCCGAGAGGTGTTTGGGCCGCTGCCCCCAAAACCACCTTTGGAATTTTTGATTACAACGTCAACACACATATGTGTTCCCCTGCTTTTCCACGTCAGAGGAGGCTCCGAGTTACTGCTCCTTTCAGGCACAGTGCAATATAGCATGAACAATATCTGCAGTTCCATCAGGAGGTGCCTCATACAGGACTAAAAACATATCATCAACTAAATATTAATTATATCATGCATTTATTTTCAATTCAGAAAAGATATTTATAAAGGATATGTGATGAGGTCAGATATAACATGTCATAAATTAATATATCTGCAAATCTTTCAGTTAAGATAAGATAGTTCTTTATTGATCTCACAATGGAGAAATGTACTTGTTACAACAGCTCTTTAGACAGGATCACACAGGGGGGTGCAAAAAGTCAGGAAATGTGCCATCAAGAAGAAAAAGGTTTGCAAACAGTAGTAATAATACTTGAATAGGATAATAAACTAAATTTAAAAAGGAAATACTGATAAAATAAAATAAGTGTCTCTTAGCATCTATCAATAAAACTGTATTAGAAAAAACATCTCTTATGTCTAACATGAAGTTCGACATTTACAATCTACATTTTTGAGGCCTTTTGTTCACAGAACTAAACCAAAAGAACAAACACATTGCTCACGAGACAACAACTGGATATTTTATCTTTAAAGAGAAATTGTCTTTCAATAGCTTCTGATAAAGAAGTCTGTCCTTTATCATTATTTTTGCTTTGAGACATTTTCTCTCACATTTGAATGGGTTGTCCTGATGGATTTCTGTGCCGATACCGCAGGTTTCACAGGTACGAGTATCAGCGAGTATCTACCACTACTACTACTTACAGCCACCGAGCCAGTACCACGTACTGTATATCAAGAGTTTGTTTGCAAAAACAGATTAGAGTCATTGACAAAAATCCACGTATGCTTGTCATTTTCTTTTTGTCTACCTGTGTTTTAATTACCAGATCTATTTTAGTGAATCAGAAAGAGGAAGTCACTTGTTATTTATTTATTGATTCACCTTTACTTTTACTGGTGTCCCCTGTGGAGCATGGGGATAAAAATTGAAAACTATATGGCAATACAATTCAAAACAGAGATATCTGTTTTTGCAAATGAACTCTTCATATATTTAGTGAATAAGAAGATAAGATAAGATCTATAGTATCTATAGCAGCGCCGCTGTTGACTGCATCGTGGCTAATGTCACTTACTGTAGTGGCTGTGGCTCGGCCAGATCTGCAAACACAGAACACAAATGTGTGTTTTTACTTTGCTGTTGTTTTTATCGGACTGGAAAATGGTATCGGCCTAATTTGAAGATAAAAGGATTAGCAATTAGCAAAGTGTGTCTCTGTGAATGTGTACAATTAAAAATGAAGGTAAGAAAGGAAAGAAATCAGGCTTAGTATTACTATCCAAATGTTTTGCGCCTGATTAGCGTGCTGCTGTGTGTCCCTCATGCTCTTCATATTAAAAAAAAACTTTCTCATTTAAATATTGACCTGTCATCCACTGAAACTGCAGAAATGAAATAGGGGAAATTTAAGCGAAAGGATAGAGAGAAACAGAGAAAGTGAGAAAAATGCAGCCAAGCATTTGTGTGAGTGTGTAGTGAATGAACACACACACACACACACACACACACACACACATACACACAGTCAGGGGAGGAGGAGGGACACTGGTTAAGACTGCCTTCATGGATCACTCTCACTATCATAGGGACACCAGCAAGTTTACAGAGAACAGGAGCGCAAGACGCCGCCGGAGAGGTGCGAAGAAACGCTTCACACAGGAGGAGGAGGGAAAAATAATTACGTTTGAAGAGAGAGAGAGAGAGAGAGAGAGGAGGGAGGGAGAGAGAAAGTGGGAGAGAGGAAGGAAGGACGGAGGGAGAGAGAGAGAGAGAGAGGTAAGAAAGGAAGGAAGGGTGAAAGACAAGAAGAGAGAGGGGACAGACAGACAGATGGAGGGGAAGCGAGCAGTGGACGGAGAGAGGAGGAGAGACAAAGCGTGTTGACTGAGGAAGTGTGCGTGCCATGTGGGCCATGTGCTCAGGTAAGACCCCCGAACAGCTCCGGACTCAACCGCTACCAAACTTTCCTTTTCTTTCTGGTTATCTCTCAGCAAAAAGTTTGTCTGTGCAACTTTTTTATATTGTGATTTTGATGTCGTAGTCAGGTGCATGGGATCATTTGCGGAAAAAACATGTGCAATTGGTGGTCCGTGTCCGTTGCTGTGACATGAGGTGCCAAGTGGGAGTTTTGTCTGGTGCATGTGCGCTTGGCTGTCTGTGTACGATCCCCGCATACTTTGGACTCCAGGAATGTGGCTCTTTTGTCTATTCTTGTTGTTTTTTGTCATGGATTTCGTTTTTTTTCTTTTTCTTTTTTTCCCTTTCTCTTCCCCCTCCTCCCGTACGCAATTAAGCGCAGTGTCAAAACCAACTCTCGCCCGGGAACCAGTTGAAACTTCCCACCGGCGGGAGAGAAATGTCCGGAATGCGATTATCACGTATTTGTGTTTATTTTATCGCGGCGGGTTCGCTCACAAAAGCAAAAAAGGAAACCAGATCATGATGGAGTGAGGAGGGAGGTGGGAGGGAGGGAGGGCAGAGAGAGGGGAGAGGGGAGGTGGGGGGGAGAAGAGGGAGAGCTATTTGGCAGAGGCACGTGAGTGTGTGTGTGTGTGTGTATGTGGGGAAGGTGAAAATATGTGTGCGCAAAGGTAAGGTTATTGTTGCTGCTGGATCCCCGTTGAGCACCTCTGCATCGCGAGAGAAAGACAGGGAAAATTCACCCTTTTTTTTTTTGTTTCAAAGCAACAACTGCAGTCTCACCTTATTCCGTTCAACACTGGCGGCGGCGGGGCAACCTCGGGCTGCTGTAACGCGCACAGTGCCTTGGCGTCAAAGTTCATGCCATGGAAGCCACCTATAGACATGAGCACAAACAGTTATCAGCATTTTGTGATAAAGACAGGTGTTGTTATAATTCTTCCCTGTTGGCGTTCCTTGTTCCAGGGTCACATTGCAAACCGTCTGCTTGTTAGCATGCTTTCATTTTGCATAAACTGGTATTACGTCGAGTTCCCTTCCCAATAGGGCTGTGAGATGTCATGATAGAAATCAAGTCGTGATCTGATCTACATGACGATCTGCTTTCTATGTAACATCGTCATATCGTGATTCAGTGGTCTTTCTTTCTCCAATACTTTCTCTCCACTCATTGCTTCTACCGTCAGGATTAAGCCAGAACTAAACCAAGAGAAAACTAGGTCTAAATTTGGACAATATCACAGACTCTAGATTAAACCGGGATTAAACCAAGAAGTAAACCAGACACTGAAATCAAGGTCTAAACCAACTAAAACCAGAGACAGAACGGAACGATGTTAACCCTGGACTAAACTAGGTCCAAACTCAAGGACTCATCAGAAATAAAGCAAGAGAAAACTGATTCTAGAAAACTAGAATCAGGTATTAACCTGGACTATATCACAGACTGAACCAGGATTAAACCAGGCTGAACCATGAGGGAAGCATGTCAAAATATTGTAAGGACTGAAACAGGTCTTAACCAAGACTAAACCACTACCACACCAGGTCTAAACCCAGTTTCTAAACCCGAGACGATGCAGATGGATTTAGTCGCCTATAAAATGACAATATACACATGAATTGTGAGAAAATCGTGATTTAAACTAAAGAAAATTGTGATAAGATTTCTTGGCCATATCGCCCAGCCCCACTTCCCATTGTAACAATCTCTGTATAGGCTTAGGACTGGTGGAGCGACTCGCAGCATTTCAATTTCATCCGCGAAAAACAGAAAAGTGCGCTCATCGTGCCAGCCCCAAGCCTCGGCAAAGTGTGGCACGCACATCAATGCATGCTCCAATTTGCTGCGGCGACACCGCGGAGAAAAAGGTGAACATAAAGAAGCGCTTAAGCCCATGCAACAGATGTTAAAACGCTTGTATCAACATGTGCCACCTCCAATGTCACGAGAGGACAAGACAGGCCGGTCACAGAACATCATCGCCGTGGTATGCTTTAGGATGAGAACCGCTCGCCTTTCTCCCCATTTACACACACACACACACACACACACACACACACACACACACACACACACACGCACCCAGTTGAGGCGCCTGTCAAACCCAGCGCATTCCTGAGCGCTCCGACACACAGCGGCTGAATGGTGGGATGAATGCGGGGGAAATTCATCTGAAACGTGAGGACAAAAGCCAGGGGGACATTTAAGAGGGTTTAACTTGGCAGGACCCTGGGAATGAGAGGGAGAGAGAGAGAGAGAGAAGGAGAAGAGGGGGGAAAAAAAGGCACATACATAAACACACACACACACACACACACACACACACACACGGACACACGGACACACGGAGCGCGGTACATAGAGTGCGCATAGATCGGCGGCATGTACACGCGGATACACTCACGCACTTCCAGCTGCGGCTGCAACAGGCTGTTAGAGACTGGAACAGAGGGGAATTCCCAGGGAGGAGACACTGAAAACACATACAACATACACCTCGGCAGCCCTCTCCACTCACAAAGGACACACGTATGCACTGCTGTGTGGTGCCTACGTGAACCTCAAGCAAGAGTCGGGTCGGGTGCGACACGTAAACCCTCGTCGATGTGGCTTTGCGAATAAGACTAAAGGCAAGAATGTGAAGCCATGTGTGTGCTGCATGCTCTTATGACAACAGAGCGTGTGTTGCAGGTCAGCTGTGAACTTTCTGCACTTCTGAACAAACTTAAATCAAACGTTTCCACTCAGGGTTAACTATTATACTATTATTATTATTGCTTGAGCCATAAATGAACTGAAATACATGTACGGCGCTTTTAAATGGCCGCTGGTTTTGAACTTGTGTGTAACTTGGGGGGGGGGTGCAGTCTTCTCGTTGCATTTCTCGATAAGAATTAGCCGGTGTTTGCGAAAAATAACTAAATAAATGAAGAGTGCTGTTGTTTGGAAGCAACAGCTGAAGTTTGCGAGAATAACAAGGTCCCTTTGTGCTTAAAATGAAAACACATCAAGCAGCAGGCAAATCCCGCACCGAAATCACATATCGATCCGAAAGCAACGGAGACAACGTCGCGACTCCGAACCGAGGACAGTCTCTCGAGCGGGTTTCCGTGGTTGGGTTTTTTTTTTTTGTTTTTTTTTTTGCCGTGGCTAAAAACAATGCATTATCAAAAGCATGGCCCCCAGCAAATAGTTTTTTTATCTGCACACTTCAAAAGCCCGGGCCGTCAGATAGACTGCGCCTATTTCGTCAGGTGTTTGTCTTGTGTGGTCGAAAGCTTCTGGAGGAGAGGTCACCAACTCTCTGATGTCCAGCCACAACAGCCCAGCTCCCGGCAGCAAGACCCGGGAGAGCCGATCGATGGGGTTTACTCGTTTCTCGGATCAATGCAGTAGTGACACAAATTTGAAGGAAAATGGTGGTGTGTGTGTGTGTGTGTGTGTGTGTGTGTGTGTGTGTGTGTGAGAGAGAGCGCGGAGGAAGTTTTTGTGCGGTTGTTTGGAGGAAAGACTGGATGTTCAAGCCGCTAATTTGTATTGGATCTGGCATTGAGCTTAATTTTTCCCAAGGTTAAGTGTACAAAAGAAAAAAGAAAAATGTAATTATTCGTTTCTGGTGTGCGTCTGGGGCTCCGTCATGCAGAAAAGCTTACATTAATTTTAAGTTTATGGGAAGTGAACGTTGCAGAAATACCCATCCCAGATACCAGAAACGTCGCTCATCATAACTGTACTTGTAAACCAGATAAGAGAAAGAGTGGGCACTGTAATTTATTCAGGGAATTTCACAATATGAATCTGTTGACACGGTGCTGGTAATATCGTCTGTGTATGTCTGTGTATGTGTGTGTGTGTGTGTGTGTGTGTGTGTGTGTGTGTGTGTGTGTGGTTTTGAAAGAACTTACAAACCCAGGTCTATGCCAGAATAAAACGGAGAAAAGGCGAGTTGATTTCCCAGATCGCTCTCAAAGTGAAAGTGATGAGGCAGTCTGCGAAAGGAGAAAGGACAAGAGTCAGGGGGTGGTTATAGCAGGTGAGCAATGACATGTGTAACACGTTTGGAGGGGATTTATACAGACGGACATGTTGAACAGGTACAGCCCCGCCGTTTTCAGGCAGCCTACAAGTCATAAAAGCTCCTTCAGGGCGGCGATGATTGGCTTGATTGAGCATTTTGCAGTTTTTCCAACAGTTGAAGTGGAGTCCTGCGTGTGTTCTAATGTTTCCCTATTATCAGAAATGCCAGTGAATCATTGTTGGATCGTCTATTAAACAGAGAGGTGTCTCTCATTATGGCAATTTGTGACATTTCCCGCGGTATTAAAAGCTGCATTAGAGTCACTGCGGAAGAAGGGGCCAAAATATGAAATGATTTGCATGATGTGGAGAAAAGTAAAAAAAACGGAAAGCGACAATTACGCGTCGGGCGGTCAAGCAGACAGAAATGGCGTCCAGCACCGGTACAGCTTATAAAATACTAATTATTCATGACAGAGTGGAAAATTGACAGGCTAAATCACAGTTAATTATAAGCCAACAAGCAGCTTCTCTTCGGAAATGTGGCTCTTACCTGACCCCGCTAAAACCAACCTTTACCTCACCGCAACCGCGTGCGTGAAAACAGAAAACGTCTCGGAAGTTAATTTACTTTTCAAATGTTGACAATCAGCGAGGAAACATGACACATTAAAATAAAAAAACACACAGACGAATTGAAAATGAGGTTTTTTTTTTGTTTTTGTTTTGTGGAAGTCGCGATTTTAAAACATTTGAGTAATTTGGATTCATTCGTCCTGCCCTTTTTTTTTTTTTTTTTTTTATTCAAGTCACCTGTTTAGTTACATTTCTCCACTGTCCTCATTCATTTCCTCTCTTTAGCATTCACCTCAGTGCGCTGTGTGTCACCTCTTTTGTCACCAGAAGCGCCTCGTCGTCGTGGTGGCCCAGAGTGCACCGCGGGGACGGTCCCTTGGCGAGAAGGGGGCAAAGGGGGAATTTCGCTTTTTTTTTTTTTTTTTCTTTTTTGTTCACGTGTAGAGTATCGAGATGACGGCCGCGCGGCTCTTTTTGACGCTTGCTGCTGCATGACTTGTTGCTGTAGTCAGTCGGTGTGTGAGTGCAGCAGTTGTAGCGTTGGGAGCGTTCCTCTTGCCCTCCTTCTCCTCGCTGGTTACGCGCGCACACTTTATAGCCACTGGGAGCTTGGGGTCTGAGCTCGTGTCTTTTTTGTGTGTGTGTTGGACAGATGCACCAGCAGCTCTCTGATGGACTGTCGGCAAAACGATCTTCAGTCCACCGCCTCGGCTTCAGGTAAGAAAAAGCACTCGCGGACTTAAAGGCATTTGCCGGGGCTTTTGTCCCACACTGATATTTTGGGTTAGTTTGTTAATTGGAATATAACGGATGCTGTATGCTATGAGCTATTTTTAAATGAGTAGTTTCAGAATTGCAAAGAATAAAGACAACCAATTATGTATTTGTTGCTTTGATTTTAGACAACATTTCTAAGACATTTTAATTAAAATCGAGTTTTCTAAAACTACTCAATTTCACCGCGTTTTTCATGAAGTCTGTGTAGTAGGTATATGTGTGCCTTTGTTTTGTGGAATCATCTGATTCATATTATTTCACCTCAAAGTTAGTCTATAATATGGGCTGTATGACACGGTCCCATCTCTCCATAAACACTTTGACGCTTCGATTCAACTTGAGCGTTGTTTATGAGCGCGTCCTGCTGCAGTGAGCGCGCTCACCGTGCCATAGCAACAGTGTGTGGTCTCCTCTGGCTTTGGCATGGCCATTATGTGCACTGTGCGCGTGCATGTGGGAGAAGAGAGAAGGAGAGAGGCAGAGATGTGGTATGTGAGTGGAGCTAGAGGAAATTCTTGTGTTTTGGAATGCGTTTACCCCGGGGGAGACCCCGTGACTGAGGGACAGACAAGAGGGTTAGACTGAGATACACACAGTTTGCAAGAGGTACTGACCCACTGGATGCTGTCTAATGACCTCAGGCACTAACACATGTATCTGTGCTCAGTGACAATGGTGAAAACCCAAACTTGACCAGTTTACTTATTCATAATTCTATTTTAATTGTCCTTAGTTCTCTGACGACTGGTTTAAATTCCTCCAACAGGGGGCACTTGCGGCACGTGTTGAACATTTAAAGCCCACCCTTTAAATCCGTCGGAAAACGGAGTCTGAACGATTTAAAGTTTAAATGCCACTCTTTAGTTGTTGTGTAGTTGCGTCTGTGTTTTCACCTTATCTTTGAACCACTAAATAAACTTATTGGTTTAGTGGTGCTGTGCAGCATCAAGAATAGTCTAAACCTAACCAGTTGGTTGGTTTTCCACTAGCAAAAGATGCATGGGGAAACTAACTTCAAATAGAAGTCACATACAGTATTGTCCTAACATTTTCTCATTATAATCCTTGCCATGTGGCTGAACTCTGCAGTAAGTTCTAAGCAGAGAGCTGTAAATTATTATTGTGAGCTAATTATAAAATTAAGCATAATCCAATGATATCACTTGTGAATGAGAGTGAAATTATTTGTGAATAGAAAATGACAATGTTATGAGGTGTCCGGATCATGCATTTTGTGTTTTGTACAATTAAGGGACATGACTAGAGCACTGCCTTCATGCAGTGTGACTCGTTCTCTCGCAGCAGAAGTTGTATCTTGGAGATGGGATTTTATGGACAGACTGGGGTTAGGATCCTGCCTGGTATTGGACTCAGCAGGGTGTTTCTGGAACAGCACCGGGACGACAGGGAGAGGGACTGCTAAACGCTCGCCCACACACAAATGTGAAATATTCTAATGAGCAATCTGGCCCTTCTGAATATTGTGATTTTTTTTTTTTCTCACCACAGACATGGTACAATGTGTGATATTGTGCACATCAATATCAGCTCAGTGCACATTTCGTCTAATTTGTCTTCAGAAAATGGTTTGTCAGGTTTGAGTGACGTGCTCCCGTGCTACCTGCTTTTCACAGGTGAGAATCTGCAAGGACTTCAACAAGGACTCTGTCAATCAAGAGCTCTCGTCCTGGTAAGAAACTGGTTTTGAGTGGGATTTATAAGCTCTGGTCAAAGATTGAGGAGTGTATGCCAAGTAAAGGAAGCTGTCTTTTAGTTTACTCCAACTGTAATCCAGTACTGACTTCCAGTTGCCAGTTCATTGCATGCTATAGCTCCTCTGAATCCAAAAATAACTTGAACCCATCGAGCTGAACCCTGTTATAAGGCATGTCATGGCAGTAGGCAAACTGTAAATGTACATAAAACATTTTAATATCAAAATCTGGCAGCGCACGCATAGATCTGCGCACGGGACAGCCCACACACACTCCCACATGTTTCCCCTTTGCCTGCGCTCCCTCAGATGTAAGGCGCATGACATCATTAAAGAGGTGCTCGGATTGGGCCCGGGCAGAGCGGCGGCATTGTGTGGGTCGGCGGCGTGTGTTTGCGAGTGGGTGAGGGGAGTGGAAGTCAGAGCTCCAGTGCTGCCGGTGTGTGCGCAGTGTGTGTGCCCAGCCTGGAGGCTCTGGTGCTGGGCCGCGCCGCCTCCCACGCCGCGGTGCAGCAGGGCGGAGAGTGGGAGGAAGCGTAGGGGAGGAAGAGTGGGCCGAGAGAGGCTGTGAGTCAATGCTGCGCCCCCAGACAACAGACCACCAAAGGGAAGAGTCGCTTTCGTTCCTCTCGCATTCAGACAAACTTTAGTGTGTTGTAGGGGGAGAAGCTGCTGAAAAGTGCTGAAATGACACTTAGGAGGAAGCCGTTAAAGAAAAGTTTGTGGGTAAAAAAAACATGCTCCCTGAGGTGACTCTCACACTGAGAGGGAAAGGCAGAAAATTCTTAGAATAACTCAGTTTCCATAAACATGTTTTATTTGCCTCATAATGTAGAAAATGTGGTATGAAAGTATGGAAAGTATTTGAACTTTCAAAAGCATATAGTTTTCATCTTACTTCATGATTTTCTTTCTATGCAGCGCGTATAAACCCTTTTGGTTGGTTAGGTGAAGACGTTTAACCTCTTAAGACCGAGAGTCGCCAAAAATGGGGACTTGCTTTCAGATACAGTAACTAACGTATGTGTTTTACGCAGCAAAATATTCCAAAGTTGCAAATTAGTGACAGCTGATGTGGGATTATCCATTTCTGTTGTTATTTGCTCCACCACAGGGAGGAAAAAGGCCTTTTTGGCGGGAAAATGTGTGTGTTTTTTTCAGGCGTAAATTCATTCAAACCTATGGCAACCTCATTTTATTGTCAAACAACATCATTTATTATTATTTCACTTCCATCGTCAGCCCTAAACTCTACCAAATGTGTGGACACCAAGATTAGCCATGTGCACCTATGATGTAAAGAAATGATTTTTGGAGAAAAAGGCCTAGGGCTTAAGAGGTTAAGTTTAACAACATATATTGGGCCCCAACCATAAACTTTCGAAGTCTCGAATTACCCACGTTTGTGAGACTTGTTTTAATCTGCCTTTAAAAAACAATCAGTCCTGAACCCATTACAGAGCAAGTCCTCTCAGAAACGCCAAACTTCTTCCGACAAAATCTCAAAATTTACATGTAAATAATTTGCTTTAAAACCGCATTATGAATATGGATCGGATGCTAAACCTTATATCTGTGGTGATTCCAGCCCAGTGCTGTTCGTTTGACAGATGGCCGTCTCAGCCTCAGCCCCATCTGCTGGATCCGCGCTCTCGCTCCGTCTGCGTCCCGAGCCCAAACGCCTGGCCATTTAGTCTTTGTCAATGACACGCTCGCATTCCTCACATACATATGCGCGCACATTTATCAAATTTGGGATGTTCTGCGATGTTTTCCACCTCGGCGTCTGTATGAAAAAGTAACGCACAGAAATGTATTGTTATATGCTGTTGGAATGCATCAAAATTTAGATTGATAGCTATACATGGAAATAGACCTGGTAAAAGTGCTAACAATTTAGGGAAAGGTTTTTGAATTAGACCTTGTTTGGCTTCAGTAGATTGGATTGTGGTGCCATTTTGGGATACAACCTGAAGACATTTACACTCACTTAAAGATCACAATGATTAGGTTTGGGAGATTCCTGATTATAGTGTTACATAAGAGTTTGAGCATCTACCCCTGGACTAGATCTTTGAATCGTAGGCAAAGATTCTTCATCTGTACTCTGTAGTTGAAGTGTCGGACGTTTCGATCTTAGTCCAAAGATCTTCCTCAGCAAATAAAGACAACACGTTTCTTAAGAACAAACCAGGAGGAGGGGTTAACCTCTAAGTCCCTCCTCTCTTGGTATTAAAGGTTGGAAAACATCTTAGCCTTTTCATACTTAGGTGTTTTCCAACCTTTAGTACCAAGAGAGGAGGGACTTAGAGGTTAACTCCTCCTTCTGGTTTGCTCTTAAGAGACCCACAAACGTGTCTTTAAGATCGAAATGTCCGACACTTCAACTACAGATGAAGACTGAAGAATCTTTGCCTACGTTGGACAACTCCTGTACGACTGAGAACCTACACAGATAGATCTTTGAATGTTAGTCCTTTTCATCGCAAGATTGGACTAGTGTTTTTGCCAACTTTCAACGCATTCGCTGAGTAATTTCATCCAAAGAGTCCTTAGACCCTAACTTCCCAACAAACCGTGATCCCATTTTCTTCAGGGCCTCTGTATCTGTGAAGTCATTCTGCTGTGAGCTCAGCGCTGCTCTTGGGCTTGGTCTCTGTTCGATAATAGAAGGCGGGTTGTGCAGGAAGCCCACAGGGAGTCCTCCAGTCTGGGGCGGTGGGAAACGTCCCGGCGATAGCGCTGGCACTGCGAGGCGAGTCCACGCTGAGGTGGGACACAGCGCAGGAAAGAGGAGGAGGGGGGGTGTGAGGGTATAGGACAGGGAAGTGAGAAGAGGAAGCCGTCCCCGTGCATGCCAGAGGGAGAGAGGAATGTTCTGGTGCTTTTAGGGCCAGGGCATCCTCCACTCGGGGTTATGTGTGACCCCTGACCTCCTCGACTGGGTGGAGTGGCTTAGCTGTGTGTCAGCTAAAGGCATTGTCGCCGCCTAATAAGCCCTGCTCTGACGTATGTAGAGAATGGGAAGGGAGTAGGTGATTAATGCACGACGGTCTGTGTAGACTGCATAATTGAAGTAACAAAAGCATGTGACCAGGAAGTGGCTTGTGCAGATCCACCTTAGGTAACGCATAAAGGGCTAACGGCTACAATGTGACTCGCGTTTAGGCCTTTAAATCAACCATTCGAATATTGAAGTAGCTGTCTACTATTTTAGTAATGGATTAATCGTTTCTGGGACATGTAAGAGTTATATCAAAGTGTTCATTTTTGATGGAAAAAAAATGTTTTCTCTCTCAAAGTATAAGGTACATATGTTTTTTGTGTAAATATTTGACCTCTCAAGACCATTATCTAATCAGAGCAGAAAGAGCCCCACTCTGAGGGTTGCCAGATCCTACAGCAAAAACTGTTCAGAAAAAGATATAAAAGACCCTCTCTATGTCTTTCTTTCTCTCTCTCCCTCTCTCTGTCTCTCTCTCTGTCTCTTGCTATCTCTCTCTCTCTCTCTCTGTGTGTGTCTCTCTCTCTCTCCCTCTCTCTCTCTTCCCTCTCTTCTGTCTCTCTCCCTCTCTCTCTGTCTCTCGCTCTCTCTCTCTGTCTCCCTCTGTCCCCCCTCTCTGTCTCTCGCTGTCTCCCTCTGCCCCCCTCTCTCTCTCTATCTATCTCTCTCTCTATCTCCCTGTCTCTCTCTCTCTCTACCTGTCTCTCTCCTTATCGCTCCCTCTCCCTCTGTCCCTCTCCTTATCTCTCTCTCTTCTCCTCTCTCTCTCCTCTCTCTCTCTCTCTTCTCTCTCTCTCTCTCTCTCTCTCTCTCTCTCTCTCTCTCTCTCTCTCTGGAATGGCATGTTCATATATTGTAAAAAAAAAAAATAAAAAAAAAAAGGAAGCCCAGTTATGAATGATTATAGTAATTTCTGTGTGCAGCTAGTAGTCCCAACCACAGAAATTAAAATCTTTGCAAATAACAAATCGTATGTGACAAAGGACATGAAAAGAACTATAAATGTG
>OMNZ01089657.1:0-10219 GCA_900303255.1 Lesueurigobius sanzi
GTGTATCTAGTTGTTTTTTTTTATTTTTATTGATAATTAGGAGTTTTAGTCATTCACTTTCTAACTACTTAACAAAACCATCGAGGCAGGGGGTATCCTAGAATGAATGAAAGGCCCAAGGGGTACACAAGGCAAAACAGGTTGGGAACCACTGTTTTAGATAATAAATGCAACAATAGAATAATTAGCGCCTCGATACAGAATTCTACAATAATTCAGCCTAAATGAAAAGCTTACAGGAATTCTTATTTCCCGAACATCAAATGGAACCTGCCTTTTAAAATACTGCATAAATAATGAAAAGAGAAATACATTTTAAAATTCCCCATAAATATTATCTATAAACAGTGTTGGGGAGAATACTTTGAAATTGTATTCAGTTACAGAATACTGAATACTTGTCTTAAAATGTATTTTGTAATGTATTCAGTTACTTTGCCCAATCAGTGTACTGTATTCTGAATACTTGGAATACTTTCACCTTGGTTTGCAGTATATATTTTTTATAAATATGGTGAAAGATTAAAAATATGAACACTTTTACACCAACTGTTGTCTGTCCCTTTCTTTCTCTCCTTCCTCTCCCTCTGTCCTCCCCGTCTTTGTCTCTTCTATCTCTCTCTCCTTCCCCTTTCTTTCCTTCCTTCCTCCCTCCCTCTCACTCCTTCCTCTCCCCCTCTCCTTCCTGTCTCTTTCCTCTCCCTCTCTCCTTCCCCTCTGTCTCTTCTTCCCGTCTCTTCGTCTCTCTCCTTCCTGTCTCTTCTTCCTCCCTCTCCCTCTCTCCTTCCCCTCTGTCTCTTCTTCCTCTCTCTCCCTTTCCTCTCCCTCTCTCCCTCCCCTCTGTCTCTGTCCTTCCTCTCTCCCTCGCTGTATTCCTTTGGTATTTGAAAAGTAACTGTATTCGAAATACCCTCAAATGAGAGAGTATTTGTACCTGAATACAGTTACTCAAAATGAGTATTCTGAATACGTATTTTAAATACATGTACTTAGTTACTCCCCAACACTGTCTATAAAACAAATTAATCTCCAAATTTACCAACATCAGCCCCAGCTGCAGTTTTTGCCAAGCAGCCACTGAAAACGTAGGAACTCCCACTAGGGTGTTCTGGTCATCCACCAGGAAGGCCTCTGCTGCAGCTCCACCCTTCTCAAAAAAAAAAATAAGAGCAAAGCATCTGAAAATTATGGAAATATTGTCCATTTGGGACCTTTTTTATTTAGAAATGTCATAATCCAACATCTGAATGGGACTCAGGAAATGACAATGCAGTGATCACCATGGTAACAGTGCGAATTCCCGAACACCCGCCATCTCCCCCGGGCATGACAGCTGGTCTAAGCGCTTTCATCTAATTTACAATAAGAAAACAGTCAACGTTTGCTGGAATATAAGGCCTCTGAAATGTGTCCTCAAACATCAGGAAGTCGTGATTTTTTTTTATTGATTTTTTAAGTCCCTCGCTCTAATCGACTCGACGCACGCAGCGACACAAAGACAACAGGCCGAGTTACAAATGGGACAAAAGGAGTGAGTTTGTGTTTCATAATTTACTCAGCGACCCATCGTCAAGTATCAGCTTCTCTTATAAGTGCCGAAATCGGAAGTCAAACCCCCCCCCCCAAAAAAAACTAGGGTCTCCTTCGGAAGCCGCTCCGTCAGTCATGACTTTTCGTCTCGCGCATCCTCCCGTCTTGCGCGCTTCTTCGTCCCAACATTCGCACGGAGAAACGGGGTGAAAATGGGCCAAGTGCGTGTCCTCTGAACTGCGAGCCCATTTCATACACGTCGTCCCTCCTCCTCCTCCTCCCCGAGCGCTACGAATTCATATTTTTGTGATGGGGCCCACAAGAGAGCTGATAGGATATTGAGTTGTAGTTTGAGGCGGGGCTAAAGGCCTATAGACTGCAGGGTTTGCCTCTCGTTGTTGTTGAGGTGGCCCGAGAACATGCTGTAACAGGGTTGCTGCGCAAACTGCGTCAGGAAGTCTGTCAGGTACGCCTGCGGAAAAGACAAGATAGATAAGTATGTGTTTGCTCATGACAAGACAACACCGCAGTTTTAGTGAATGTGTAAAAATACTGTCAACGAAATATTCAAGCTTTTTGAAATGCCTTTGGACAGCTTAACTGTTGGCATTTTGTCCACTTAGAATTAGGCATCGGATATCGGAATCATAAAGTTCCACATCATAAAATATTAGACCTTTCTAGTCAGGCATAGATCCAGATCATATCAGGTATAAACCAGGTCTGAACAGAATCTAAAATAACCTAAAATGGACTAAATAATGTCTAAACTTGGCTTAAATCATGTCTAAACGAATTAATTAATAATCTTTATTGTCATTGCAACAAGTACAACGAAATTTTAAGTCCTGTTGATGTATTCCAAAACAAAAAAATGGACCTGAACCTACTCCTTCACTGCAAAAAGTCATATCTTAGTAAGTTAAGTAATCTAGAAATTAGTAAAATCTTCTTGAAATAAGTACATTTGTCCTTGGTTTGAGAAAATAATTTCAAGATACTTGTCCATGGGGCACGTTTTTTACACTAAAATTAAGAAAAAAGGTCTCAACACACTCAAAATTAGAAAAAAAACTTGAAATACGATTGTTATCGGTGTTTTTCCTAATTCAAGTGTAAAAAAACTTGCCCCATGGACAAATATCTTGAAATTAGTTTCTCAAACCAAGGGCAAATGTACTTATTTCAAGAAAATTTTGCTAATTTCTAGATTACCTAACTTACTAAGATATGAGTTATTGCAGTGTTGAAGGTAGTAATTGAAAGAGGGAGTGTCCTGGATGTGAAACCTGAAAAGTTTCTGAATTCTATGCATCTCTATCCATCTATAATTCATGAACTCCAAGGCGCATCACAGTTTGAGCTCCACTGCTGCACACCATTAGTTTGAAACTCTACCTGAAGGTCGATCTGATTAATGGGATCTTTTAATGCATCTGGATCCTCCTCTTCATCATCGTCATAAAAGTCATCGTCTACAAAGAGGGAAGAGGTTTTACTGGGATACTGAAACTGAAAATAGACCTGGCCAGAGTACAAAAGAGAGGCACGCACCATATTTGTTTGAGGCGATGATATCAGAGAGCAGCTGTCCCGCCAGTCCTTCATCCTCCTCTTCATCGTCGGCCCCTTCCTCCTCCTCATCCTCCCACATCCCACTCGAGTCTGACGCAAACAACAGCTGGTTATTTCACTTTGCGGAGTTAGTTGACTCAATGTCCACATCGCAAGAAGCTACAGGTTTTACCCGTAACAACTCATTATGACATTCTGTCTGTGTAGGTTCTCAGTCGTCCAGGAGTTGTCCAACGTAGGAAAAGATTCTTCAGTCTTCATCTGTACTCTGTAGTTGAAGTGTAGGTGAAAGAGGGCGGGACTTACAGACAAACTCCTCCTACTGGACTTTGTGAAATTCCACTGGTGTCCAAGTTTGCTCAGTGCCGACGAAGCTCTTTGGACAAAGAGTGTAATGTCCTTCAACTACAGAGTACAGTTGCAGACTGAAGAATCTTTGCCTACGATGGACAACTCCTGGACGACTGAGAACCTACACAGAAAAAATGTTGTGAGTTGTTAGGGGTAAAACCCCTAACAAGTCCTAGTAATTATTATTATGTTGTACTTAAAATGTAGTTATCCTTTAGTACATAGTGTGTAGTGGTAACTATCTTGGAAATACATGGGTAGTTTAGAGTAAATACTTTGCAGTTACCTTGTTACTACATGGTATGTAGTGGTATAAACAGGAAAATAACTGATATTACAGTGTTATTACAGTAATAGGAGTGTAACTATCTTGGTTTTACATGGAAAGTTTCGAGTAATTACCTTGTTAGTACACAGTATGTAGTGGTCAGTAATCTAAAGTGTTACAGAGAGTCCTTTCTATTATCTAACGGGTTTTACCATGGAATCTGTCAAATTACATTTACACTTTACATTTGTCTAATATCTGGGCCAAAGAGGTAAAATATTCACAAAAGAATTTTATATTCCCTACACCTTTAGAGACAAAATAGGTTTTCAATCAAAAATACAACATCTTTATGTAATTCTTGCTCTGTCTTAGTCTGTGTGTAACCCAGAAACGATTACTATTTCAATAATCCATTAGTTGTTTCAGCCCTATTTGGGCTAAATTGCAGCTAAAACTTAAGTAGTTCTGAACAAGGACTAACCCGTAAGAGAGCCACCTGAAGCAGCCCACACCCCACAGTTTACAAACCTATGATCAAACCTATGTATAAATCAGGAAAGGGAGTGAGCTTAAAAACAATGACCAAAACCTTATAACCTTCACAACTTCATATGTTGATATTTAGTGCTAACCTTGACTCCAGTCGGCCGCGTTGGCCCTGCAGGCGTTCGTCTCCACCACCGTCGCCAGCTCGTTGATGATCAGTTTGAAGACTTTCACTAACAAAGGAATGTTGGTCCATCGCTCTGGATCTTGACAACAAAATGGAACAAACTAAATGATTATTTTTGTTCCCTCACCTTTGGGACAGTGCGGTGAAGCTTTGTGTAAAATGGCTGTGACTTACTCTTGGCTGATTTGGATCGAGTGCGTATCCCCTCATCGGGGGCATAGATTTCTTCTCCTTTGACTACTATGTCCTGGAGTCGCTTGTCGTCGGCGTTCAGACCGTGTTGTAACAGTTTACACAAAGCTACCGTGCTGCGAACACATGAGCATATCGACGCTATCAATCAATCACAGGGTATCTGCAGGGGTGGACAAGTCAAACTTAAGACTTTTTAAGACAACAAAATCTCAAAAATAAGACCCGTTTTTAAACATGCAATATAAATGGAATGTAAAGAAAATCACAGTCACAAAAATCGAAGTGTCAAACTGATCCCACAATGGGATGTACAAACTTAAGAACTTTTTCCCACTAGGCATTTTAACGTGCTAACCATTCAAGTAAAAAAAAAAGTTTTTATGGCTGACTGGTGTTTATCGCATTTAGCATGCAATTCCAGAGGTCGCACACTTAATGTCCCAAGTTTTTTGCAAATATGGCAATAGCCTTCAATGTAATTACCCTTAACGGGTCTTAACCAATCCTTTAAGTCATTTCGGTCCAGCCAACAACGGTTAAATTTGCATTTGCCCATAATAACAACAGAGCAGAACTATCATACTCCAGTGGACTTTACTTGAGACGTAAATCGGGTCCACACTGCGACCTTTGGTGACAGTTGACTGCCACAAAGGAGGTGTCTCTTTGCCTTTTCGGACCATGTATACAAGCACTATACTCATACTACACTCAAGCACGCTTCTGTGCTTTTATTTGGCTATTTTTTAAACAAAATTGTGAAATAATTGGGTCAAATTTGGATTTATGAATGTTAGACTTTTATAGACTTTTTAAGACCCCACGGATACCCTGCAATCAGTTTTTGTAACGCCCAATATCACAACAGGAGTCGTCTCAGAGGTCGGTACAAACACAAAACAAGTCAATATCTTACATCAAACAATGAAATGTCAGCCTGGGGTTTCCCACATCCTAGACCCTCCCTCCCACCTCGGCAACACATAGCGTCCTAGGTGTGCCCCCCTCGGCCGGTGATCCCGCCCCCCTGCTCTGCTATGGTTTCCCAGACACTGTCCTTTCTCTTCATCAAGAGCCAACGGCTAGATTCCTCTGCAGCGTTGGAGAGAGATTTAACAATCTGCTGCAAGACCTGGCCTCGCATTCCCAGTCGGATTGCTGAGCGTCCGACGAACCCTCTACAACCGACCTCCACTGGGTAGATCCCAACTTTCCACCCACGTTGCTCTGCATCAGCTGCCAGCTCTGAGTACTTCAGCTCCTTTCGTAAGTATTAAAAAACTAAATTTCATGTCTTTAGAGCAGAATTTGAAAGGAGAACCACATTTCTGACAGAAATAACACCATTTATTCTTAATTTCTCATTAGTAACTCCCTAAAGAAGCAACATTTCAGACAGACACTGATTGGTTAGTGTCCTGAGAACCAGAATAATATTAATAACGTTCACATCATGGACATATTAGATTTGGACAAATTTACGAATTTATGAAATGATCTGTGGAAAAATATTTACCCCACCTTTAATCAGGGTTTTCATGAAAACTTTTATTTATTTTCTCAAATTAGACAATTCTGTCAAGAAAATGATTAATCAATTAATAAAATAGTAATCTATTAGTCGTCGATTAATCGTTTCAGCTCTAAAGCATATTATTCTGCTTATTATACTTACAGTATTTCACATTATACATAAAGTGTTATTTGTGTCGCAGTTTGTCATCGCATGGTTTGGTTTTGAATGAGCGAACAACATAATGAGGTGGGAAGCTCTAAAAACTTGCAGTTTGGACATTATCCCACCTTTAGTGAAGTTGACAGAGATGCGTAAATGTATGATGCTACATACCTGACTTTCCCTTCATACTGTCCATAGAAAAGGTGCTGTCGGCTCATCCACTCAGTCATAACAAACTCCAGGGCAGGTTTCCCGGTCGGCCCCGGTAAACTACACAGAAACTCCAGCAGTGGATCCAGCTGAGAGTGGACCAGGTGAGCAAACACCATGATGAGAGACTGGGGACAGACAGAGGGGCGTACAGGTGAATACAGGAAATGCTGGGCCTCACTGGGACGTTCAGAAGCTACTGGAGGCCTGCACTGGCACCGAGGACCAGACTGGGGACAGGTGATACGTGTGGGAAAGGGCTTTGTTGGAGCCGATATGCATGGAAGAAACCAGCAACATGTTTTAACCCTTCCAGGTTTTGTATCCCGGGTCGCTCACGACTTCCGCAAATATCTCCGTGAGTACGTGTCATAGAGACTTGCTTTTTTTTTGCAGTGGGAAGAGGAGGATTGGGGCTTTAAAATGAGCCCACCTCATGTCCTTCTAGGCCTCCGGGGGGAAATGTAAGGTTGCGTTGAAAATTTGTGTCAAAAAGTGTGAAGTTATCATCTAAAACTGCTGACTCTGCACTTTACAAAATCGCCCAGGGATTCAAAACGGTACCAGTTAAAACCTTCTGACCTTTCTAATGTCCACAGCCATAGCCATTCAATTTGTTATGAAAATAAAGAGTCCAAGCACTTGATGGTGTACCATGAGGTGTTTCAGAAGCAATAAAACAAAATAAATACCAGGCGAAAATAATAAAAAGTCCTCGAAGGGTCAAAAGATTTTAATATGCATTAGCCCAGTACAGTACGGCTTTTTAGAAAATGTAAATAGAGAATTATAACGTGGGAGGAGTGCCTTGGTTCTTTGTTTTCTCTTAAGTTTCTGTTCCCAAAGAGCACCTTTCCCAAAAAACTACTTTTGTGGTGCTGAATTCCTGAGCACTTTGTGTCCAGTTTCTTTCACATTTGTCTTCTTATTTTTGCTGCTCAAATAAACAAATAAAAGAAAAGGATTTTAGAAAGTTAAGAATGGGTTTGAACCATAGCTATCAATGTAAATTACTTCCTCCCCCTTTCATTTTTTTGTAATAGAAAAACCAGGTATAGTGCCTTTAATGCCTAGTGCCCCAGAGAAACCCTTCACCTTTCACCCTTTATCTCAGTTTAGTGATTTCGTGGTCTGTTGTCTTTTATCTACCTGCATCACACTCAACGTCTCGGCCTGTTGCATTTTGCTGAGAATGGCCCGGAGGATCTGGTCCAGCTGTTCTCCGAGCTCGGTCCCGGCCCGAGAGATGAGCGTGGACACCAGGCGTCCCACGAAGGCAGCGGTGAACTCGGAGGTGCGCGGGTCCAGCAGCTGGTTCACCACCTGCATCACGTACCACAGGCCACTGTTGCCCTGGTCGTCCCTCCACTGCGCGATCTGCTCCAACGCCACCGACACGTAAGCTCGCAAGCACTCACCGCCGTTCTGAGGTAAGAGTACAAAAGGTTACTGGACTTCACTGATCTCACAATAGAGAAATTTACTTTAGTTACAACAGCTCTTAAGTGTGTCTTAGTTACTCTAATGGAGAAATACCCGAACGGTATCCTTCAGACTGAGGCATAATTGTTTACATTATGCAGTGGAGTGGATTGATAGACATGACAAATAGACATAGGGCCAGGATTTGACGCTATCATTGCGGGAGCATCATTTCCCTGGGATTTGGCTTAGATCTTCGCAAGACCAAGCAGCATTTTCCCTGGGTGCAGACATTCGCTGGAGCAAGGAGCATTTTCCCTAGGCAAGATGAAGATCGCGAACACAGCTCGAAGGCTACCACCGGAGCGCCAGAAAGGAACATATTAGGACTTGGGAGAATCCTTCTGACGAAGACAACGCAAAGTAAGCAATTTAAGGCTTCCCATGCCTGGTCACATATGACTAAATTATCAAAATATGCATCGATCATGCTCTTGCACGACTGGGAAAGTTTTGTTCTTGTGTTCAAATATTTGCATTGCTATTGCTAACTAGCTAAACCCACAGGAGCCCCGCTGGTCATACTCCTCTAGGTCTAAAATTTGAAAATTACGTTTGCATTCTTACGAGCTCACTGCAAAAAGTCATATCTTAGTAAGTGTAAGTAATCTAGAAATTAGTTAAATTTAAGTACATTTGTCCTTAATAATTTCAAGAGACTTGTCCATGGGGCAAGTTTTTACACTTGAATTAGGTAAAACACCAACAACAATCTAATTTCAAGTTATTTTTGTTTAATTTTGAGTGTGTTGATGCTGCTTAATTTTAGTGTATAAATCTTGCCCCATGGACAAGCATCTTTTAATGAGCTTCTCAAACCAAGGACAAATTTCAGGAAAAGTCATTTCTAGATTACTTACTTACTGAGATATGACTTTTTGCAGTGCTGTGATCGTTCAGGTCTAGCCTACATACATGTGTAACTTATGTATGAACTTGGATGTACTATATAATCGATGTTTAACATGAAATGAGTCGGTGCCTCTGGCTGCTCAGGCAACACCGCGGCTTTGCTAATGTTTCCCTGTGATGTCCGTGTGTGCTCCCAGAGCCCATGTAACTCCGCAAAAACTATAGACGGGTGGTAAACTGGTTTTAACGATGTTAAATAAGCTAGCAAGCACCGCTCCGGGTGAGTTTTTAGCTTTCGGAAGAGAAATAAACAAACTCGCTCCATTCATTTTGCTGGGCAGAGGCCTAAAGCTTGACAGAGTAACGGTTGCGAGGATATTTTGATTGGACAGTGTCATTTTGGGGTGGGGTTTTGCGAAAGGTTTATTTTCTTGGCCAAAATGATTGAAAATGATTTATCACAGTAATTATGTGACTATGGATTATCTACTTAAGGAATGATGCCAATTATGAAAGAAAATGCTAATGCATTCTTTTCATCGTAGTGACCAATATTCTTGTTTATCGTCACTGCCCTAGTTTTGTCAGCAAAATATATTTCTAAAACTGCTATAATACACTGCAGTAGTACTCATATTATATTTCAGCTTCATGAAACGCTGGAGACGCAAGGAAGAAAAAACCCTCAGCCTTTGGGGTTCGGTTATGGCAGTATTTAAAATTGAGACTGAGCCCTAGTTTTAATGCCTTCAATATGAACCACACAATGTAAACAATGTAAAGAGTGTTGAAAATAAAGAAAAGCCAATACATGAAAAGCAGAGGAGGAAGAAGTACTCAATATTCTTACTTAAGTAAAAGTGCAGATACAGGATCAAAAATGTACTTAAGTAAAAGTACCAGGTTAAATTTCTACTCAAGTAAAAGTAAAAAAGTATCCGCTGTAAAATGTACTTCATGAGTAAAAAGTAAAAGTATTTTTTAAGAATTTAATGTGGCATAGTAAACCAGGACTAAATCTGGACTAAACCAGGACTTAACTAGGACTAAACCAGGTCTAAACTGTGATTAAACCAGGTCTAAACCAGGACTAAACCAGGTCTAAACCAGGTCTAAATCAGGACTAAACCAGGTTTAAACCAGGACTAAACCAGGTCTAAACCAGGACTAAAACCAGGTCTAAACTGTGATTAAACCAGGTCTAAACTGGAACTAAGCCAGGTCTAAACCAGGACTAAACCCAGATTAAACCAGGTCTAAACCAGGACTAAACCAGGACTAAACATGGACTAAACATGGACTACACATGGACTACACATGGACTACACATGGACTAAACCTGGACTACACATGGACTAAACCTGGACTAAACCTGGACTACACATGGACTACACATGTACTA
>OMNZ01089658.1:0-10874 GCA_900303255.1 Lesueurigobius sanzi
TAATCAATTGTGATCTTGCAGGCTTGTTTTGTTAGCATTACTGTGAGAGTTAGGGCTGCTGCTCTAACTGGGTATTGCCAACAATGGCTCTGTGTCGGTGCAAAAACACACTAGCGACTACAGTACTAAACTAACAGTCAGGACTAAACATGGTGAGGCTGCGTTTCAGTTTCATGCAGCAAAAATCTGGAACCGTCTGCCAGAAGGTGTGAGACAGGCCTCAACTCTGACAATGTTTAAATCTAGGCTGAAAACGTTTCTTTTTAACTGTGCATATGTCAACTGAAAGTATTTTATCTGCACTCTTCACTTTTAATGTCACTTTTAATGTAATTAGCCAATGATTATATTTGTTTTATTGATTGATTTTATCTGCTTTCTTGTAATTTTATGAAATTGTGAAGCCCTTTGAATTGCCTTGTGTATGAATTGTGCTCTACAAATAAACTTGCCTTGTCTTGCCTTGCCTTACAGTACACCCAGAGTAGACACAATCATATTATATTATATGTGCATGCGAGCCGTACGCAAACGTTGTCGAGGGTCAGCACGATTTGTACAGCCCCACACAACACCAGTGTGAACCAGGGACACACAAGATGGCGGGCGGCGCATGGAATTGTGGGAAACGTGTGACGTCATCGGAAATCTATCTCTCTGTACATTGTCTCTCAAAAATAGATTAAAACAAAGTTAAGAAACAAAAAAGTAAATTTGTTTGTGTAGGTTCTCAGTCGTACGGGAGTTGTCCGTCGTAGGCAAAAAATTCTTCAGTCTTCATCTGTACTCTGTAGTTGAAGTGTAGGATGTTTCGATGTTTCCCAGGGGAAACAATAGGGGGCTGACGAGCCATTGAAAGTAGACTTAGCACCAAGAAAGGAGGGACTTAGAGGTTAACTCCTCCTGCTGGTTCACCCTTTATAAACCCACAGCGTGCTCCAGGCTTCAGTAGCTGATGGCGATCTTTGGACTAAGATCGAAACGTCCTACACTTCAACTACAGAGTACAGATGAAGACTGAATCATTTTTGCCTACGATGAAAAAAGTAAATTGTTTTTGTACAGCCCGATATCACAACAAGAACCTCACGGGGCTGCAAAAATATAGCTGACATGATTTGGAAATCAGCAGCGAAACAGATATCAGACATTGAAGCAGCGGGGGGAAAGCTGAGACCCTCCACACGCAAGAACACATTTTAAAAAAAAAACATGGTCGTACCTTGTATCCCGTCACTTCCGACTCATTCTCCAAGGCGTGGACTTGATCCCACTTCAGGATGACCTTGGAGTTGGACGTGTTCCACATGATTTTGGAGATGGCCTGGCTGGGGGCTGTCAGGGGCGAGACAAGAGTGCGAGGGTGGTTACCATGGCGATCGAGGTAAACGAAAACAACACTCTGCACCCGCTGGACAAACTGCAAAAGTCCGACAGGCAACTTAGCGTGTAGGCGATGTCTCATTATCGGCCGCATCGCCTGGCTGCGAAGAGCGCGGCGACGCCGGGAAAACAGGCGTGGGAGTGAGAGCAATCTTTGGGACATTTCTGCGGAAGCGGCGAACAAGAGAGAGCCATAATTTGATCACAGACCACTTAACCCCTATTAACATACAAATGATGAAGAAGATGGCCAAATGTTAAGTACTTGAAGATTTAGAGAGGGCCGAGCCGGCGAGCACAGACGCAGCCTGACTTATGGGCCAGATGATATATCTAAAGGCGGCGGGTGCACTCTTTAAGACGTCATCATGCGCAAGATTTCTCAAGCAATGCTTTTAACCTGACAATAAAGCTGACCCCGTGACCTGACCTCGCTATTTATTGCTCATTACGGAATAGAATGTCATATCCAACTTCACTTTTTCAACTCGAGCAACTTGCTTCACTGTAAATCTTTATGCACTTTTCTCCGTTGAACTATGATCGGTATAAAACTAAAGCTACTGCAATTAAGGGGCTGGATGCACAACAGTTAGAATGGAACAGGCCCCCAGACTTGCGTTGTGGGATAGATCTGAAAGGACATCATTTTTATCATAATTTGTCCCAAAAGAGCTCAATGCCAATACGTCAACAATTCATTCACTATCCATGCAGTTTGCTCTTTGAAATATTCTCCGAAAAGCATATATTTTACATAAAGACAAAGAGTAAGAAAGAGGGAAGACAGAACTTTTAAAGTGATCTACTTCCCTCCTTTCCTGTTTGGACCTGAAAGTCCCTTCAGGTCCAAAGGGGGAGGGATTTTAGATAAAAAGAGTTCATTTGCAAAAACAGATAAGTGCCACTGACAAAAATCAACCATTCCTTGTCATTTTCTATTTGTGGAGCGGTGTTTTTAATGACCACACCTCTTTTTGCACATCAAACATGTGAAAACACTTGTTCCTGATAAATTTAATTCATCTGTACTTTTACTGGTCTCACCTGTAGTGTATGGTAATAAAACTTCAAAACGGAGATATCTGCTTTTGCAAATGAACTCTTCATATACTTGTTTCATGTAACTAAAGGTGCCCACACACTACAGGATTTGAAATCTTTTGAGACTAAAAATCCGTGCATAGACCACACACACTTAAGGACAGACATGAGGACACACACACACACACATGAGGAGTCCCACCACAGACCATGCCATGAGAGAAAGTTTTTATTCAGCCACTCCTCCTAAGACTACAAATCTGGCTAAAAAATCCTGTAGTGTGTGTCCAGCTTTACTTCATTATTTTTATTAAATCTTTAAAATATTTCAACTTTTAGACAGAAAACGTATAGGCCTGCATTACTGATTTACCACTGTTACTCATCCATAGATACAACAAGAACATGATAGCGCTGTGCTACTTTTTTTTTAAGTCGTTCTCAACTGCTCGGAACCTAAAAGGGGCACAGGATTTCAGCGATGATGAATAGAAACAAACAGAACTCTGAAGAAATATTCTGGTGCGTGAAACAAGGCCAGATTGGAGGATCTGTTTAATGAATGTTTGAAGCAAGAAACGGAAATGAAAAACAAAGGGTTGCAACTCTTCATGATCGATTGAAGATGGGGCCCGGGAGCTAAACCACAGCTGAATTGTATGACTGGGAACAGACTGGTTGCATTGGCATCAGCACGATCAACGCAAACACACACCCAAATCTGATCTGAACAGTCTGATGAAAATGTGCAACAAAAAGGAAAGGATTCAACATGGTTTAATATGCAATGTCTGGTTCCATTTGTCTCTGCTTATCCGATTCTGAGGCGAACAGGCTGGCTTTTCTAAAGGTGCACTGCGTGGTTGTTATTAGTCCCCATCTGCTGTTGGTGCGGCTAATTGGAAAGCAACAATGCAGAATTTCCAAATGTTTTAAAAGGCCTTTGTTGATGTGACGCCTTAAAAGCCTGAAAATCCACAGTGTTTGTTAAGTCTCAAGGAGAATCACAATGTGTTCGCTGATAAACAAGGACCAAAGACGTGCTTGTTTTCATAAAAAGCAGAATCTTTTAAAAGACTGAAGATGGTGTTATTCTATTTCCCATTGTAATAAATCAAGCGGGAAATCAAAAGCACTCTTACTCTGCGTGTCACTTATCTTTTTTTATTGTCAAAATGTATCTGTTATGCTCATATGCAGTGCACTTTACCATAATCCTATAAAAGAGTTATTTGGCCATGGATTACACACTTTTCATGCGACAACAATATACACAACTGCACGGACATTAGAGGAGCATTTTCGTCAATTGCTCACTGTCACTCCAACAGAAAAACAGAAAAATGCATCCTCTCTGGCAATCACAACTCTCAAACACTACTCTCAACAGTTTGCAATTCAAAACAAATTAGTGACAAGTAATAAACAACAGAAAAATATAGATCAATTCAGCATGATCCTTTTTCCTTTTTGCCAAAGCTCTGGGTCAGTGGTTCTCAAACTGTGTGTACTTTAGTCATTTAAGTGAGGTATTTTTCTGGTTTAGACATGACTGATCAAGTTCAATGTGTACTCTGTCAGCACATATGAACTTAGGTCTAATTATTTTCTCATAAAGGCGTCCAAAAGTGGAGACAATATTCAAAAACATGTGTGTGATGTTGGCCAGTAGAACGGACTTTCAGCCATAAGAATAATATGGCAGGTTTGTGAATCCAATCACTATCAAATAATGGCCAAGTATGTCCAACATGTGGACATATTCATTTTGAAAATGTCTTTCTCTCCCATAGAGACGTATATTCTGAATGTTATTATATTGTCTGTTTTAACTTTATGATGTTTGTTTTGCTTTGTTTTTTACTGTAAAGGCCCAACCAGGGACTGACATTGAGAATTAGCCTTGGCTAAAATGTTGTGGTGTGTAACATGAGCTCATGAAGCATACCTGTCCCTGTTCAAATAAATAAATAAAAATTGGCACTTTACCCCAAACTGAAATAGAACTCTATTCTCTGAAAACAACCAATAGATGAACATTTCAATTCAATAGTTTATGAAAACATTTAGTCAATTATAGGTCTATATATTTCTTACCATTTTTAGACCCAGTTTAGTCCTGATTTGATCTTAACCTAGGCCTGGTCCTTCTTGGAAAGCAAAATATTTGGTGGCATGTTGAGAGCCTACATTGCGTTAAAGTGTTGTTGCTCCAGTTACACCAATTCTATTTGAAAAGCTTTAAAATCATAGGGTACTACTGCACATGCCGGTATGCAGTAGTTTATCCCACATATAGCATAGCAATAGCGTTCTCTGTCCTCCTTACAGTTCAGGAGTGAAAACATCTCGTAAGCACTACCTCCTGAATGCAGACGTGTTGTGAACTTCCTGAGCAGTTTGGGACTCTCTTTCATTTTACAAACATGTTCTTCGTGTTGTTGGCGTTGCTCCTTACGTGGTTTCTTGGTGGTGACGTTGACGATGTTGCTGGGCGGCCCCACCCCAGCGCTGTTGTACGCTCTGAGGCACAGGCTGTAGGTGCCGCTGCCCTCCAGATCCCGCACCAGGATGGAGGTCCTGTTCCTCACCGTCCTCATGACCCGGGCCGTGTCCTGCTTCTCCTTCTCACCCCAGTAACGCAACTACAACACACACACACACACACACACACACACACATAGTACTTTGTTTCAAACTTACCAAATTATTATCTTTTTATCCTTTTATAATCCTTAGAGTCAATTAGAGCCATTCAAGGATTTTGACATACATTACAAAATATAATGCAATTAGGAAGGTTGTCCTTCACACAGTGATACAACCGTAATAGGGTGATACAGCATCTTGGCATACACTGCAAAAAGTGTTATCTTGATAAGTTTAAATTACTGGTATACAGTATTTGACCTTACTTGGAGAAATTGTGACTTGTCAAGTAAAAATGTGGCCAATGGAATAATACTTTTTTGCATTAAAAATAAGAAAAAACAACTTATTTGCAGGATTTATTGTCTAATTTTAAGTGCAAAATACTTGCTTCATTGGCAGATAATTTTACTTATCTGCTCAAATCAAAGGTAAATATACTTAAATTAAGGAGAAGAAGAAGAAGAAGAAGAAGAAGAAGAAGAAGAAGAAGAAGAAGAAGAAGAAGAAGAAGAAGAAGAAGAAGAAGAAGAAGAAGAAGAAGAAGAAGAAGAAGAAGAAGAAGAAGAAGAAGAAGAAGTGTGGCTGCAGACATCTTGCGCCAACAGACCTTCCGACCACCATCATTCACTCACACAGACATCATTCATCCTTGCCTATTGTACATGTTTTTAGTGGTGGGGGAACCCAGAGCACCCGGAGGAAACCTACGTAGTTGCAGACATGGGGAGAACATGCAAACTCCACACAGAAAGGCCTCGTACTGGCCCGGGATAAGATCATGTGACTTTACATGTATTTCACTCAAATACATTATCATTATCATAAAATAAATACATTTGCCGAGCGCATCACATTTAATAGAGTGTATACATTATACATACAGTACATGCCAATAGGAAGCGGTGTGCAGTGCTGTGCTATTGGAAATCAAAAAAAGGCCAGGAGCAGTTGGCAGTGTCCACTCTGCCCCGGCCGGTACTGTGTGGGCCAGCGCCGCCTCACCTCGTATCCCAGGATGCGTCTGCGGTTGTTGCTCCAGGCCAGGGGCTTCCAGGTGACCTCCACCTCGGACGCCGATAAACTGCGCGCCCTGAGCCTCCCCGGGGCTCGGCTAGGCTCTGCACACAGCACACAGTCAGAGTCAGAGCAGGCAGTACACCCACACATCTACAGAGCAAACTATCCACTCCACTACAGAACATTTATACACCACGACTGCCAGTGAGCGCGGAGAGGAGCGCGGAGAGGAGCTCAGGCTGCGCGTTAGCTGTAGGTCAATCTGTCTGGTGTAGTCTGGTTTAAGTTAGGGGTACATATAGTCAAACAACTAAATAAATAATATACATTTAAATCAATAAAATGTACACATGATCCTAGTGCTGTGAAGAATATTCTAAACAGGGATGGCCTGGTACCTGGATTCACAACAATAAAAGCAATTATTTCATTCAAATTGTTACTAAAGAAGTAATTACAAACACATACCGCGCCAAAAACGTTTTATTGGTTGATGAAATTAACATTTATCGCCAGAAGCTGGAAGTGTTTGGTGCTTTGGAAGGAAAACAATCTTGTAATTGCCAAAATATTTTTCATGCAAGAATAAAAAGTAAAAATGTTGATAAAAATAAGTATTTTAATAATATGTCTTTCTGAAAAATAAACAAACCCGCGTGTTAAAAAAAAGTTGTTTTCTTTAATTTTGACTTTATTCAGTAATCACTCCAACGGCATTTGCATAAGCGGATCTGCCCTCAACCAAAAACTGGCCACGATTTAATGAGTTCTGCTCCTTCGCCTTTGCCAAACCAATCTTGCGTTAAAATTCAGCGGTTTCATTGAAGTTAAAAAAGTGGTTTGCTGAAGTAAAGGGATAAACAGGGTTATTTTGTTTTGTTTTGAGTACCCTGGTGTTGTGCTCGTCAATAATGTGGCTACTATGAGCTGGAGCTGGGACTTAAACTCACAAAAACTGAAGTTGGCACATGTTCTTCAGCCAGAATCACATAAGCTACAGTACATTCCGCATTTAGCGCGATCCAATTCAACCACGAACCTTCCTCAGCGGAGTAGATGGTGATGACGGCGCTGAAGGGCCCCTCCCCCTTGTTGTTGTACACGCCCACTTTGACCTGGTAGGGCGAGAAGGCGGGGATGCTCTCGTTCTTGAACACGTATCTGGACGCCTCCGGAGACGTGACGGCCGCCTGCATCCAGCCCGGGGCCCCCAGCGGCCGGAACGCCACCACGTACCCGAACCCCGGGCCGCTCTGCATCTCCTCTGGGACGGGCTGAAAACAGGCAGGACGACACACACGCAGGTCCCAAGGGTTGTGGGTTATTTAGCAGTGTTCATTTTGGCAGCAAATTTTAATTTCGTTTTAGTCTTAATCTTTTGACGGAAATGCAATTTGATTTTAGTCAAGATTTAGTCAAAAGAAATTGTGTTAGTTTTAGTCTAATTTTAGTCCAGTGGTTCCCAACCTTTTTTGTCTTGTGTACCCCTTGGGCTTCATATTTATACTCCAAGTACCCCCTGCCTCGATGGTTTTGATGATTAGTGAGAAAATGAATGACTAATACTCATTTGTCAGTAAAAAGGCTACTAAATATTCATAACTCTCACTCTTTACAGTTACATGTTTTAAATAGCTTTTCTTTGAACATAATAATCAAAAATACAATCTCATTTTGTATCAGAAATTATTCCAAGTACCCCCTTCTAAGCTCTCGCGTACCCCCAAGGGTCCCCGTACCCCTGGTTGGGAAACACTGTTTTAGTCAACAAAAATTCCGGGTAAATTTAGTCGACTAAATTTGAAATATATTGACTAAACTTTACATTTATATTATTGTTTTCAAACATATTTAATAATATTCTCTGCTTCATGAAGTGTCTCCCACATGATCAAAACACAGAGCTGATCCTTTGGAGGTGAATTTAAATGATACAAGGCTCTTTCAAACTGAAGTCACTGAAGTTTGGATCATTTTAGTCTCTTATTGTCATTTTATTTAGTCTTTTTTTAGTCGACGAAAATATCTGGAGATTTTAGTCATAGTTTTAGTCTCATGAACTAACTTTAATTTAGTTTTAGTCTCATTTTAGTCAGCAAAAATATTACTGTGACTAAAATTATGACTAAATATTTTAGTCGACGAAATTAACACTGCTATTCAGTAAATATTATTAATAATATTAAAACTAAAATATCCAGACTTCTGGTTATGTAGAAAACCTGTTAGTTCTGTTGTTTCGGGCATCCAGAAACATGGGTTGAAATACATGTGGTCTTTCTCTTCTCTTAGACCTACACAGTGTAATCTTCTCTATAAAAGGAATCTAATTTCACCAACAACAAAAAAGGAAAATAGCAAATCTAACGCAATCACTGTGCTTGTCAGAAAATGGCTACACCGTAAAATATTACACAATCCCCTTTGCTGCTCTTTTTTAGATAATATTCCCTGAACTTTGGCGCCTGGTTGATGAGGTATTGTATATTCCATCAGATATCCATCTTGACAATGGCAAATGGACATCCTCTCTACACTGAATGTAAATGAGAATGATCAAAGAGTGCCCTGTACCTCCCAGGTGATGACCAGCTCGGAGCGACCCCCTCCACCTCCGCTCACCTGGGCAGGGGTCAAGCGGGGCACTGCAACACATGAAAACAGGACAACAACCTCAAAAATCACTCACTATAAAAGATGCTCAAACAGGGACAGAGGACAGGGGTCGGAGCTAAACCTTTGGCCACGGCCCCGACTTGTTTGCTGCTCTACATGAATTTAGTGTTAAGCCAGTATCCATAGCGTGTAAGTAAAATGGCCTGATACCAATGTTATGAATCATAGTTTTGATTATTCATTTTTTTTTGGCGCAGCGATAATAAGAAAACAGAGGTGTTATTGTGACTCATTCTTTTCCAAGTTTGTGCATAACATAACTTAATGATCTGTTGACATTAATGTTGTTTCATGTCATTTTTATCCAGTGTTGTTTCACACAAATATTATATTTAGTTGCAATATGACACCAAGGGCAAAAAGAACAGTGTGTGCTTAACCCTTTAAGCCCTATAGCCCCCACAGTTGGTGCCTCGCTTTCAGATACAGTGACTGACCTATGTGTTTTATGCAGCAAAATATTCCAAAGTTGCAAATTAGTGACACCTAATGTGGGATTATCCATTTCTGTTGTTATTTGCCACATCACAGGGAGGAAAAGGGCCTTTTTGCAGGAAAATGTGTGTGGTTTTTTCAGGCGGAAATTCATTTAAACCCATGGCAACCTCATTTTATTGTCAAACAACATACTTTATTATTATTTCACTCCCACTGTCATCCCTAAACTCTACCAAATGTGTGGACACCAAGATTAGCCAGGTGCACCTATGATGTAAATAAATGATATTTGGAGAAAAAGGCCTAGGGCTTAAAGGGTTAAGTGGAGTGAAAAGCAGGTGCAGTTGAGGTTTGACCCCAAGAAACCACAGTGCAAGTTCTGCTGATGGGACCTGCTGTAATTGTGGCATGGTTGCGCAAAAATTTGCGCAAAATTTGAGGTGGAGAAAAAAAAATGCAAATGATATAGTTTAGCGGCTGCTGTCTTCTTTATCACGACGACAAGGGGTGAAACTGCATGAACTTTTGAGGAGCAGGTGTAAACTTATGTATGTAAAAACAAGAATGTGTTGTTTTGACGTCGGGGAAAGAAGAGATGCGACATGGAGGCCTTGGTTCATCTTATTTCCATCGAACAGGAGCAGTTTAAAGCAGCTTCCCATTAAATGGTTTTAGGAGTTTGTCACACGTCCATTTTAAAGTCGTCCGTGAAGCCCACGACTGGCCTTTTCCGCTATTCACCTGTTCCTTCCATCTCGGGCTGGAGCATCTCTAATGTGAGAGCCTTTTGTGCCCTGCTCATTATCAAACTCTGTTTCTAATCAAATCAAATTTCTGTGGCCTATGAAGTTCGCACATTGGGTGATAGATGCTCCTCAGGCAGACCTCTGGAAGTGTGTGCACAAATGATTGGTTTTATTTTATTTATTTACTTTTGGTCACCGAAATTTAGCCAAACTGTGCTATTTACTGTCAATCCATGTGTGGGCTTCAGGAACATGTAGATTTTTACACAACGACGGGTTGACTCTAGCCATTTTAAAGTCCTCCGTGAAGCCCACGACTGGCCTTTTTCCGCTATTCACCTGTTCCTTCCATCTCGGGCTGGAGCATCTCTAATGTGAGAGCCTTTTGTGCCCTGCGCATTATCAAACTCTGTTTCTATATAATCAAATCCTCCCAGATTTGGCAGCGCTGGTTATGGTTTGCCCTCTCTCTATAGCCTGTGCAGTGCGTACATTGGATGCTCCTCGGGCAGACCTCTGGAGGTGTGTGCACAAATGCTAGGTTTTATTTTATTTATTTACTTTTTGTCTGTGTCTGTAGTTCTCAACCAGCGAGGTATAAGAACTAAGACTTCCTATATAATTATAATCATTTGTTTTTTATTAATAAAGTAGTAATTACTAATAGTGAACATCGTCTGTCAGTTACCAATCATAACATTTTATATTTCGCTGTTCTCTCAGAGGCAGTGGCGTTATGACAAGAGCAGCAGCAGATTTGCACATCCTGTGCGCACGCAATAAACTTATTTCCATATGTGATTTGCGGCACTAATAATATGCACCGTTTCTAATGGGAAATCAGGTGAAACATTCCCACAAAATAACATATGCTAATTTTAAGTAGTCACAATTTAGCACCTGGCTTTGTAAATCAAG